>PVKN010001264.1:0-54597 GCA_004027915.1 Capromys pilorides | reverse complement strand
GAGTAGGCCCCGGGAGGAGACTTAAGCCACGTGCACTAACTCCACTGTGGTTTGTGGTGGGCTTACACAGAGGGAAGGTGGCCACCGTTGCCGGGCTCTGGACCCTGGCTGGCACTCTGTGGCCTCTGAGCTTGATCATCCACGGGGTGAGCCCTCCCCCTCCTTGCCAACCTTTCCTCATGGTGCTCACCTGGGGTAGGCCTGGCCCATGGACTCTGAAGGGAGCTGCACAACTCTGAACCTGCTAACCCGCTGGAGGGAAAGTTTGTATGGCAGCTTTAGGGCCCTCCCTGGGCAGACAGAGATGCTTGGCTGTCACCCCCACCTCTTCTTTCCTCCAGAGGGCCTGGAATAGAAGCATAAGGGGATCTAGTAGAGGTCAGGCTGTGTGTGTGTGTGTGTGTGTGTGTATCTTTCTGAGACAAGGTCTCCCTATGCAGTTCAGGCTCACTTTGTAGCCCAGGCTGGTCTCGAACTCCCAATGATCCTCTCACCTCAGCCTCCTGAGTGCTGGGATTACAGGGCAGCACCGCCACACCCAGTGGGGGTCGAGCTTTGAGATCTTCATCTCCTGAATTAGGACTCTTCCTCTCACACGACATAGGCTCCCCTGCTTCCTCTCAGGCTCTTTAGGCCCTGGTCCAGCTGGGCCAGGACTCTCTCAGACACTGATCAGTCGCAGGCTCCTCGCTCACCTCACACCTGGCTTGGAAGCACTTGCTCCTCTCCTCTGTGGTCTTATTTCTCTGTCCGGCTCTCTACTGTCCTCTTCCCTGCTACACGTAGATTCCAGCTCCAGCCTCACAGCACCCTCCTAACTCCAGTTCTCGTCTTGAAGATGGGACTGTTGCCTTCTCCACAGGAGATACAAGGCCTGCTAAGGCAGTATAGGTGACACCTGGTTGGGAGCTGTGCCCCAAGGGACACATCGCAGTCTGAGTCACTCTTCTGGTTCCTCAGTCTTGGCTGTCCCAGTCGTGGAGATCTACCTGTCCTTGGATGGTTGGTTGCTCGGGGCTCTGGATCTGCCTTAGCCTCTTAATCCCAGCTCCCACGTCACAGTCAGATTTTGACTTGTTGCCCTCTTTGGATGACAAGTAGCTCACTACCCCAGGCTGGTGGCAGATCTACTGTGGTGACCTGCAGCAAGTGCGTAATATTTGCTGACAGTCTAGGCCCATTGAGCTCGCTCCTCAGCTATGCTTCCAGCTGGTGATTTTGTAGGGGTCTGTAACCACCTGCCCCCTCCTCAGCACCTGGAAATTGCTGTACTGAAACTTTTCTTTTTTAATTTGACTATTTAGTTTTATATATAGTTGCCCATTCTCCGTTTTACTTTCTCACCCATGTTACGGGTGAAGCTAGCCCGTCCTCAGTTCTTGCAGCTGGGAAGCTCCCAAGTGCTGGCCAGGAGTGGTGCCTGGCACTCGCCCAGTCTCAGCTGCTCCAGCCTCAGTTTGTGCCCTGTGAAGGGCACCATGGTAGCTTTCTGGCTTGGTCCTTTAGAGGTTAGATGTACACGTGTGTCAGTGTCCAGGGCAGCATCCAGCAGGTGGTCAGCAAGTGGCAACTGCCGTCCTTGAGCTGCCTCCTTGGTGTCCTGGGGTCTTCTCCCTTTGACCCCAGTATCCAGAGTCCCTTCCTCTGAGTGTCCTGGTTCCCTCCCTGGGTTCTCTGCATAGTCTGGGCCCCTCTGGGAGACTTTACTGAAGTCTCAGATTCCCACCACTTGGGATGGAGGTGGCACGGCATCCAGGGCTGTGCCCTTCAAGCCAGACATCCTCAGCTCTGACAGCAGAAGGGACTGCAAGGATACTCAGGAGCAGTTGCAACCAGACCCTGTGCATCTTTGATGTGGAGCGAAGAGAGCAGTGGTAGTGTCATGGGAGACTTCGCTGCTGATAGCCATTGCACTCTGAGGCCTGCAGTTCCCTGGGTTTTGCAATCTGAGGATGTGAGTCACTGGGTCTCCTCCCTGCTGTTTAGGTCCTGGGAAACAGGACCTGACTTCCTGGGTCTTCTTATTAGTAGCTTGAGAACAGTGTCCACCTCATAAGCACGGGGAAAGCTGAGACAATACTGGAGAAGTGCAGCCCATGGCCGCACCTGCACCCCGGCTCCCTGTGGGCAGCAGCAGGATCTTAGCTCTGTGGTAGCGAGGTGACTTTCGTTGTGTAGGATGAGGCAGGAAAGTGGGACATCCGTCTGTTTGCAGTGGAAGGTAATTATTTTCATGCGTTTGTACTCAAACACTGCGTTTCTGAGGTGGTTTGGAGAGCTCTACAATGGGAGCTTTGGGACTCTGCAGGATCCCTTGGGAGCCTCAGTATCAAATCTTGGCAATTTTTAAAAATATGCTCAATGTGTGATTAAAAAGCAAAAGTTTTGCTCATTCTGTGTAGAATTTTTCTCTCTTATTTTCATGCATAGACTACAGAGCCCCACACAGTTTTACAGCTTACCTTTAAATAGTGCTTTATTGTTGCTAGGTATAGACTCCCACATTTTTATATGAGGGGAAACTGAGGCATACATTTGCTCCTCCCCCCGGGCCCTGAATTGAAGGCCCTGAATCCTCATACCCCTTTCATTCACAGCAAACTTCACCGCTTTCCTGAGGTGCTGTCCTGGAGCTGTGGTCGGCTGGGGGCGAGGGGACCTGAACAAGTTAGGCGGTGCCCAGCCCTTGGGGGAGCAGGGTCGGGTGGCTGGGGGGAGAGGGCAAGGGACTTGTGCACCTCTTCCAAAGGGCACGTTGGCAACAGAAGCTTAAAAATATATATATGATCTATGACTCAGCAGTTGAATTTTTAGGGCCAAATAAAGATGTGTGCAGAGGTGTTTGTTCAAGGGTGTTTATCCTACATTGTTTATGGAAGAAACAAAATCGAAACAACTGCATAGCCCAAGAAGGCAGAAGAAGCAGGCAGAAGAAGCGGGCGTTCATTCCCGAGATCCCATAACTCACAGGAAGCTGTGCATTGTGCTGCCAGGGTTACCGAGCCACCTGAACAGATGTCCTCTAATAGTGTGACAATAATGGTGATGACAGCTCACATGTGTGTGCCATTTGCCGTGTGCCAGGCGTGGTCCTAAGTGCTTTCTTTACATTAATTCATCTCCATAGCAACTTCAGGAGCTGCGTTCTGATATTTCCTCCTTTACAGAAAAGGAAACTGAGGCACGGGTCTGTTACATAATTTCCAAAGGTCACACAGATGGTTGGCGGCTGGCTGGAACTTGAACCAGGATATCTGGCTCCAGAGTCCAAAAGATACTTCAAAGCAGTGTTTTTGCTTTTAAAAATATCTTTTTCAGGGTACAGTGTGCATTGAAAAATGAATAGAAAGACAGAACTGGCACTTTCACAGGGGTTTCCTCCAGGTCACAGAGGAATGTCATATGTTCCACATTTTCTTCTGTCCTGCTTTTCTCAGTGAGTGTGTATCACAGGAAGTTCGGATTCTGGTTTTGTTCTGTTTCCAGTACCAGGAGCACTGAGCTCCATCCTAGGCCTTTTTATTTTTGAGACAGAGTCTTGCTAAATTGCTCAGGCTGACCTTAGATTTATAGTCCTTCTGCCTCAGCCTCCTGCATTAATTGTGCTTGCAAGTGTGTGCCACCACACCCAGCTTCAAGTTCTGGGTGGTTTTTTGTTTTTTTCTTTTTCGAGATAGGGTCTCGCTATGCAGTTCAGGCTGGCCTGGAGTTCACTTTTGTAGCCCAGGCTGGTCTCAAACTTGCACCAATCCTCTTGTCTCAGCCTCCTAAGTGCTAGGATTACAGGCGTGCGCCACCAGGGCCCGGCTGAGTGTTTTGTTTTTTAACTAAAAATCAGCTAATGCTCAGAAGAAAGCACTGAGCCTTGGTTCTGACAAGAGCCAGTCCTGTGGGAATTCTACAGTGGCCCTGAAGTCCTCTGTGTCCAGAGGAAAGGAGAAGGAAGAGAGCGAGGTAGATGCTGGAGTTGGTGTTGTGCATCTGGGGGAGGAAGTCCCTACCCGACGTAGACAACATAGGCAGAGGCATACGGAATGATAGACTGGAAGACTTCATTTATAAATGGATGTATCTTGAACATATACTCATTAGTGAAATTAACCAGACCAACATATGCCAGTATTGTATAGTCTCCCTAATATAAGGACTCAAAAGAAGAAAATAAATAAATGAATAAGTTTTGGGTGGTACCAGGAACACTCTCAGGACCTTGCATTTTCTGCATCCCCAACCCCTATAAATTTTATTATTATTATTATTATTTTTTTTTTTAGAAAAATGACTTAAATACAAAATGTATTTGGAAGAATTAAAAAAAAACTAAGGTTTATTGTAAGTGTTGATGTTAATTGTTTGACTAGTCTTACATATCTATATCAATCTAAACAGATTTGATGATGAACATATGCAATACAACCATTGTTAAATTTTTCTTGTTTTGAAAATCCCGTACTATATGTATTCTTGCTTGTTACTGTTTTCCTATCTTTGTTTCTGCTATTTTTACTCTTTAAAATTAAAAAAAAAATTAAAAATAAAAAAAAACAGGCAGAGGCGGGCTTTGGGTTCAGGCCCTGTTTCGGCCTCCTACAGTAAGTCCAATGCTGAGGGTGTGCTGGGTGGATCGCAGCCCCCCGAGGTCAACACAGCATGTATCTACTTAGCTTTGGTGATTGTTGGCCTTCGCCCCCCCACCCCAACCTCCACAAAGATGGGAATTTTATCTGTAGCTGTCAGTACTTTATCTCCAGGGCTTGGAATACACAGCTTGAGGCTCCCCATCTGAAGTAAGTGGGACCAGAGGTGTTTCACATGTCAGGGTTTTTTGGATTTTGGAATATGTGTGCAGAATCCAGAACGAGCCTAGTGTCATTGCTCCAGGAGCCACAGCTGGGTGGGTGCTCAGGCAGATGGAGCGAATGACAAGACTCAGCCCTGCCTGGGCCCATGAGCTGGGGACAGGGTGGGAGCTTTGAGAGCTGTTCTGAGAAGGAGGGGACCAGCTGCGTCCCAGCGGAGCGTGGGGGCCCCTCTTCATCCCACAGAAGTGATGTCTGGGGCAGGACAGCCCAGAGCAGCGGAGTCCCCTGGAGGGAGCATCGTGCCCATTGCCAGTGAGCCAAGCACTCGGAGGAGTGGAGCCCTAGGCAAGGAAAGAGCCCACGGGAGGGAGGCTGCCTCAGCCATCTGTGCCGGAGGCTGTTGCAGGCGCCTCTGCTGGAGGAGGCTCACTGCCTCAGTTTACCTCTCTGATTCTGGCACAAAGGTCCAGGACAAGGATTTCTGTTGTTTCTGGGAAATCGGCCACATTGGGCCAAGACCCATGGCTAAATTGAGCGAGGCGCCTGCGTCGCGGGAGCTTGAGAACTTGCAACTCGGGTGCCAAGCCGAGTTTTCCACTGCTTCATGTAGGCCATGGCTGCCCAGTGGAGACAGCTGTGAGTTGCGAGTGAGAAGGGGCTGCTGCGCTTGCTCCACTTTCCTGGAGTGCCTCGAATCTGCGACTGCACTGCCCACAGCAGGGAGGAAGTGGCAGGGTCTGGGTTAGCTTGGGCACTTCCCTGTGTCCCTGGGGAAAGCCCCTCTTTAGTCTTTTCCTTGATTTCCTTTAGCATAGTCAGGCGGGCACCCCCCAAAAGGCTCCAAATTTAGTTTAGCTTCAGCTGTACGTGGCAATAATAGATTAAGCTAGACAAAAATGAATTTCCCTCTTTGCCAAGACCATCTGGAAATAGACCATCACAAGACATGGCTTCATGATTTTCAGTTACTTAAACTCCTTCAACATTACTCTCAAGCACTTTGAGTGCCCTGCCTCAGGATCCATCATGGCTGTTCAAGCTCTTGCCATAATATCTGCATTCCAGCCAGCTGGCTTGGTAAAGTAAAAAAAAAAAAAAACCAGCATGTCTCCTCTTTGGAAACTGCTACTCCCAAATTGCTTACATCTATATCCCCTCACTGGTGGAACAGTGAGTGGTCATAGACTGTGTACCCATCGTTCACTTGCCGCCTAAAATTTGGGAATCTGTTATTGAGGGAGAAGAAGAGAGTAGATTTGGGGGGCAGTGAGCAATCACAGCTGCTGTGGAGTGCTTCGCTGGCTGCAAGCAAGCTGCCCGCGTGGACTGTGTCACGGGCATCGTCCTTCTGTGCCCCTCTGCTTGGTGTGGCAAAGATCGTGGGTTGTGCTTGGCGCCTGGGTCCGTGTTGTGTAACAGGGCCCACACATGGCGCTGTGACTTCGTGGTGAGCCAGGTGATGTCCCTTCTAAAAGGCATGACTTTCTACAATTTAGCATCACTGAAATCAGGACGCATCCTGCAGTCTCTGTCAGTAAAGTGGGCGTGATGACCGTGCCATCGTCCTGTCCCATGAGCATCGGAATTTGCAGAGTGGACGTCAGCAGCTTGGAATGAGCTCCAGAGACAACACGTCCTGGGGTGGCACCACATGGCCAGCACCCTTGGCGCCTGGAGGCCAGCTGTGTGGGGCGCGTGACGCAATTTCAAGATACAGATTTAGGGGTGGCAGCCTCAGAGTGCAGAGAAGCTTTAGGAAAACCTAGAAGAACTTGCTCCTATTATATTTTTTAAGAATTGCTGAGTGAGGTTTTTTTTAAAAAAAATCTCAATCTAAAATTATTCTTTCCATAGGTACTGTACAAAAAAACAAAAACAAAAACAAAGTCCTGACTGGTAAGAGCTCAACATGTGCGTATTAGTTCCAAACTTGCCTTGTGTATCTGCTAAGAATGAAGAATGAACAGATAAGCGAAAGCAATGCGGATCAGGAGAGTCATGTTTCTTACTATTGGAAGAAAAATTTACAGATAAAGAAAATGAGGGAGGTAGCGCAAACTCTGTGGTGTCAAGTTGGACTTAGAGGAATTAGAAGTAGGCATGTTGGGTGTTGAGCATCTATACAAGTGGATTTTTTATTTTTATTTTTTGAGACAGAGTCTCACAATGCAGTTCAGGCTGGTCCTAAGCTCACTATGTAGTCCAGGCTGACCTTGAACTTGTAGTGATCCTCCTGTCTCAGCCTCAGCCTCAACTGGGATTACAGGCCTCGGCCAGCACACCTGGCTTTCTGGCCCTGCTACTTGGGAAGAGCACTGATCCGTTAATCTGCATTTTTCTCATGACTGGACTGACGTCAGGCATTTTTGGCAAGGACACAACAGAAGCCACAATCTTTTCGTGGTGCATCAGGCCAGGGGCATGTGATGCCCGCTTTGCACTGGCACTGTCAAGCTTTCCTGCTTGGTTAAGGTGGCTCTGCCAGCCTTCTCCACAGTAACTGTTTCTCCTTGCTGCGAGCATTTCCAGGGAGGTGCTCAGTGACTATGCGAGGATCCTGTTCCTCTTCAGCCTTTTACCTGCTTATTTTAGCAACCATTGATGATTCTTGTGTGCAGTGTTATTGCTGTGGGCCTTGCCTAATGAAAATTTTCTATTTCCATTTTCCTGTCTACATTCATTTCTTGAAATCTCCCAGAAGAAAGAGATCTTTTTCTCTCCATTTACTTATCCGTCCCATTATTTATTTACATCAGCACAGATACTTATTCTCTAGGCTGACTTCCATTTTTATTTCCTTGTTCAAACAAACTGGTCCTTATATGGAGGATGGAAGTCATCTGTTCTGGGGCATTCCAGCAGGCAGAGTGAGGAAATGTGACATATGAACACAGGCCTGCTTCAGAATCCACCTGTATAGCCAGGTGTGGTGGCACACGTGTGTAATCCTAGTGCTTGGGAGTCTGACGCAGGAGGATCACCGTGAGTTCAAGGCCAGCCTGGTGGTGGTGTTTGTGTTTCAAAAAAAAAAAAGAGAGACTGAGGAACTGTCCCCACTGAAGAGCTGTGACAACCAAATGCAGTGTGGCCTGCTGGATTAGGTCCTGAAACAAAAGAAGTCATATAGGGAAAACTGGTGAAATGCATAATTTAATTAATGCTGGTGTCACATCAGTTGTATTTCCTGCTCTCTCCACCTGCATTATGTTTCTGTAGCATGGTATTGGGAAATCCAGTGAAGGATATGTGGGAAATGTCTGTGGTTTTTTCAATTTTTCTGTAAGCCTCCTTTTTTCAAAATAAGTTAAAAGGACCACTCTTCTTGGGAGCTGGCCTTGGCTCATAAGCGCCCTTAAGCCCGAGGAAGAGCCTGGCATGGAGCCCAATAGGTAGGAGCCCTGGTGGCCACCGCAGCAGCAGCAGCAGCAGTGTGGAGGAAGAGAATGAAAAAGGAAAACAGCTTTTCTGCAGCTGCTGGTATCATTGCCTTTGGATGCTAGTGTTTCTGGAAGAAGCTTGAATGCCCAGGGACTTTCAAACCCTGCTGCTCACAATCTTCAGTCCCCTTCTGATCACTTTAGAACTGGCTGGCTTTATGCTGCTGCTCATGAAGGCCAAGCTGGTGGTGCACTGTCAAAGGCTCACAGCACAACTTTACTCCTGGGATGTGTTCACTAAATCTGAACTTCCATAGCCATAAAATATTCCTGACATTTCTCCTATGACTTCTGTTAATCGCTGCAATAGGCTCTTCCACTGCTTGGATTGAGATGTGTAATTGTGAATTGTGGAGAAACACAAAGTGTACATAAGATTCCAAAGTCTCAAAATTGTTTAAAATATAAGTCCGTGAACATGGAAAATACCAAAAAAAAAAGTTAAAAGGGAGGGAATGTTGGGTCTTATTTTAATAGGCAGAATTTTTCTTTTTCTTTTATAATGTGTCACTTGTATTTTATAATGTGTCTGTGATATTTTATATCTGATAAAATCTGCTGTAGACAAAAAAAAACTGTCCCACCAGGTGTGGTGGTTCGCACCTGTAGTCGCAGCACTCTGGGAGGCTGACGTGAGAGGATCTCAAGTTCAAGCCCAGCCTGGGTACCTTTGGGAGCTAGCAAGACCCTGTCTCAAAATGAAATACTAAAGGGCTGAGGATGTGGCTCAGGGTGAAGGCTGGGATTCAATTTTCGGTACTGCTGAACAAAACAAAGCAGAACAACAGCCAACCTCCCTTTTATACCTTTTCACATCCATCTCTCTCTCTCCCCAGAGATAAGTGGCTTCAGTTTACCCTGAGTCATTTGAGGATTTCTTTTTTACTCTGCCAATATGTGAACTTGTTCAGTGTGTATTTCTTACATAAATGGGATTATTACCTACACTTACTATCATGCAACACGCCTTTGTCCCCTAACTGCATATTTTGCATTGTTCTCTCTCTCTTTCTCTGAGCAGAGCAGGCTTTTTAAATAGCCGCCTGGTACTTCTGGGCACAGAGGCTCCCTGATTTGCTTAACTGCTCTTCTGAAAGTGCACGTGTGCTGTCGCCACTCTTCCTGTTCTCGGCCGTGCCTCAGTGGTCATCCCCTTCTGGTCATACGTACCTATCAGTGCTTGTCTGGAAGGTAAATACGTAAGACAAGTTGCAGGCTCACCAGAAGCTTGCGTGTCGTGAGCTACCAGGGTGAGCCCTCCTCAGGGCTGCCTGCGATGTGTGGAGTGCGGCGCCTGTCTCCACTGTGCCTCGCCCGAACTGCGTGCTGTCAGGCTTTGCCTCAGCTAGGAAGTAGTTTGGAGTCTGAGTGAAGGATAATGATGTGTTTGTTTACTCATTCCTTTGCATCGAGCAAAAACACTGTCTGCCCTACACTGTTTTCAGCACAGGAGCATCACCACGCCCATGAGGGAAAGCTGGCTGTCCTCCAGGCTCTGGGAAGGTGATGTTTGAGCAGCTCTTAGTATCCTCGTTTACATCTCCCTGATGGCTGGTGAAGAGAAACAGAGCTTTTCACCTGCTGCATCTCCAGCCTCCCTGTACAGACCTTGGCCCATGGTTTCTCTGGGTCTGGGGTCTTTCTCCTAGCTGAGCCTGGAATTAGAGAGCTAATAACTCTATTCCCATTAAGGGGATTTAGTAGATCATGGGGTGACTCGAGGACCACTCACGTGTGCCCCCCCTCCCCCGTCCTTCTCTCCGACAGGAGCTTTCTTTCTCTCAATAAATATGCTCTGCTCTTTAAAAAAAAAAAAAAAAAGAATCTGGCTTAAGATTCCTGAGGTGGAACACACCTGTAATCCCAGCATTCCAGGGGGCTGACCCAGGAGGATAGCAAGTTCAAGCCCAGCCTGGGCAACTTAGCAAGGCCCTGCTAGTGAGTGAGTGAGTGAGTGCGTGTTGTACATACGGGATATTGCTTGACGCAAAGGCCCTGGGTACTGGGAGGAAGAAAAAAGGCACGAGGCGGGGAATGTGTCCAGGCTTTGTCTGCTTTTCTCAGGGGCTGTGGCCAGTCTCGCTGCCTCAGAACCGCTAGCCAGCCAACTCTGTCCACCACCCTTGCACCAAGTGATGAGCAGAGACCTCTTGAGAGCACCTCCAGACCTTGTGTTGTGCCTGTTCCCCAAAGTGAGGTCCGGAGCAGTGGCACTTGAGAGACAGGAATGTTTATCCTCGGCATTCCTGCAGCTTCTGGCGCAGGTCAGCCTCAGGGATTTCCAGTCATGCTGCGTGGGCCAGTTGTTCAGTTCACCAGCAACTGAGCCCTTGGCACTAGACTCTGGTGGAGCTGGACAGAGGGACAGGTCAGGCTGGGGGAGGACGGAGCGGAAGAGCGATGACACCCTCGCCCACACACTAGTGGGAAAATACAGCCTGGGTGTCTTAGTCACTTTTTAGTCCCTGGAGTAAAATACCCAACTCCCATGACTTCAGGGAGATTTGCTGGCACTCAGAAGTTTTTTAGAGGTCTCAGACCATGGTTAGCAGCTCAGATACAGAAACTGCACGGTGGAAGGGCTGCTGCTGAGGAACATGGCTCTGGCCACAGCAGCCAGGAGGCAGGAAGAAGGGAAGAGCTGAGCGGGAGACACCGCCTCAGGTCGGAGGAGAGTGGCATCTGCCTCTCACCAGCCAGTCTGCTCCCTCCCACAGAGGCCTCTGGGGAGTCCTCCACCTGGAGTCCAATACTAGCCAGGGCAACAGGCTCCAGACCCAGCCAACACTGGTCACTTGTCCAAATCTGGGTTTTATCGCTTTGTAGTTGTAAGACCTTGGGCTGCTCATTTCACCTCTGCAAGCCTCACCTTGTGAGAGTCTGAGAGACTTGTGTGTAGAATACTCCACCGGGGATCTGAGCACAGGGAGCACTCAGCACACAGGAAGGGGCATGCTGGATGCTGCTGTGGTTGCAGGGTTGTGACGGGGCTGAGAGAGCTGGAGGCACAGCCTTTAGCTGTAAGTGCCCAAACATCACTCCCTTCATAGACAGAGTGGGACATGCTGGACCTGGGCCGTGTGTGTTGGCCAGGTGGTCACAATTGGTGGGAGACAGAATTCATAAAACGTTTGGAAAAGGATGCAGACTGATCTCCTGCAGGTCAGGCCTAAATCAAGCAGCTGTTGCTAGAGGGAAGGAATGGAGACTGGGCCAGGGGAAACGAGCCATTGTCCCTGTGTCCTTGTATCCTCCTCCTCGAGTGAGAGGCATGGGGGCCCAATGAGAGTGTGGGTGCTGAGCCTCCTGGCTCTGCCATGGGGTGGTGCCTGAAGGCCTTCCTGTGCCTTGCCTCCTCATCTGTGAAGCATGGGGGTTGAGGAGTGTCGCCCTTGTCTCAGCCCCACTACAGTGCTGCTGCAACCCAGAGGGGTCAGGACAACAGCAAGGAAAGCCTGGGGGACCAGGGACCGGGAAGCTGGATGGCTCCAGGCCACCTGCGTGTGTGCACTCAGGGGTGATGCCCTGATTTGGGAGGGGTCCTCTAGAGTGGCAAGGGTGGCACCAGTCAGCCGCCTGGTCACCGGCTGGCATGTGTTCGACCCCTGACCGAGATCCCAGACAGCAGGGAAACCTCAGGGCAGCAGTGGGCTTGGAAGGGCGTTTGGGGTGTGCAGCTTGGATGCAGCTGGGCTCCTGCTGTGACTTCCCTGTCCCTCTGGCTCCGACCTTTTCCCCAGGGTGGAGCTGCGGCCCAGGCCAGCCCTGCCCATGCTCACAGCTTAGCGCCTCTGTCAGTGGCGCTTCTCACAAGGGGACCTAGCAAGTGTCACATAAGCCTGCTCAGGGCAATCTGGACCTGACCTTGACCACCTGCCTTTAGGCTGGGAACTGCAAGCGTGAATCACAGCCCTTCCACCCCTGCCGCGCACACCCCCACCCCCACCCCCACCCCAGGCACCAAATGCTGGTAGGAAGGCCCTGCCTCAGAGAGGCCAAAAGTCCCCGTGTGTTTCTAAACGCCCCCTACCATCCCCTGCCACTGCCTGACTAGTTTGTTCCATTCCACAGTTCCTTAAATAAAAGTGTTTAAAGAAATAAAAGAATTCTGTAGGACGTATAACTACTTCTGATCAACAACTTAAGCCCTGATTGAATCGTTTCAGGAACAGCCGTAGTCATCGCTCGCTTGTAACCTGTAAGTCGGAGAGTTCCTGGGCTCGCGTCTCGGCCCAGGATCTCACTGCGGGAAACGCAGACCAGCGGCCACCGAGGCAGTGACATCGGAGCACAGTTCCTCCAGTGAACCTCTGGGGAGCTTTGCACCCTCATTTCTCCTTTGCTCTGAGTCACCCAGGCTCAATCACTAGCCAAGGGGCCGGCTTCCCTCCTGTGACCCTTCTGTCCTTGCTTACCAACCGCAGCTCAGCCCCTTAGTCGTAAGGAACGACTGTTCGGCTGAATCAGGAGCAGAAAAATTATTCTAAGTAGACAAGGGAAGATAAGGAGGGGCTGGGTAGATAGCTCAGCAGTCGAAGCGCCTGCTTGGCAGGCAGGCCCAGCACTGGGGAGGCTGAGACAGGAGGATCACTATAAGTTGTGTAATGATACCCTGTACCAAACAAATAAATAAAATTTTTAAAAAAGAAGATAAGGAGGGCCGGCGAGATGGTTCAGTGGTCTAAAGCGCCTGCTTAGGAGGGCTCAGGCAACTGCGGGGACTGCAGTTCGATCCCCGGCACCACATGCTGTGCCAGCGCCACCACCAGGGCAGGCTGAGCCAGCCACAGAATGAATAAATAAGAAACAAACACAACAAGCAAACAAATAAATAAAAAAATAAAATTTAAAAAATAAAAAAAAAGAAGATAAGGAAACCCTCCATCCTCTCCCTCTCTCAGCTATCTTCAAGTACCTTTGTTCTATATATGTGGAAACAAAAACAACCCATTTAAGCCAGCTAGGGTGGTACAGGTACATGCAGTCCTGCAGTCTGGGAACTGATTTGGGAGGGATCTTCTGGAGTAGCAGGGGTGGCACGGGTCAGCCAAGACAGGAGGGTGGCGAGATTGAGCCCAGCCTGAGCAACTTTGGTACTTATTGAGGCCTTGTCTCAAAATAAGGGCGAGGGGCATAGCTCAGAGCAAAAACTCTGCGTATAATCCCCAGTCTCATCACAAAACAAACAAAAACCTCTTTCATTTAAAAATTTATTCTTAAGGCTGGCCAGATAGCTCAGCAGGCTGCAAAGTGCCTGCTTAGGCAGATGCAGGGGCCAATGGCTCGATCCTTGGCCTGCTGTGCCAGACCCACCGTCAGGGCATGCAATTGAGACTGGGGTGCCTGTGATCCTAGCACTTGGGAGGCTGAAAAACTGAAAGGATCACTAAAAATCCAGTCTGTGTAGTGAGACCCTGTACTTAATACATTAGAAGAAAAAATTATTCTTAGTGTACATTTGTAGTACACAATGTTTATGCTCCCTGTGTGTAGCTGTACATGTATGTAAAACATCTTAATTCTGAAGGGCTTTCTGAACTCTCCGAGGTGGGCAATGATGGCCCGTGCTCCTCTTCCATGGATTAGGGAACCTTTTAGTGCTTGGCTGTGAGCCCGAGAGAGGAAGCGGCCTCAGTGACTCCAGAGGCAAGCTCTGTGGGAGAGTGGGAGGTGGGGCCTCACCCCAGGCTTGCAGTTCCCTTGAGACAGGTGGGAGGGGTGACCAGGGGAGAGCAGAGTGAGGAGCCACGTTGTGTCCTGGACCCCTGGGGGTGTCCCCACTCCCCGTGCTGCTTAACCACTCCTAAGCTTCACTATGGAGGTTTGGTGGCAGTCTCACCTTCCTGTAACTTACCGTCCAGCTGCTTCTCTTAAAGTTGCTTTCTTCAACACCTGACCTGGTGGTGCTCACCTGAAATCCCAGCACTCAGGAGGCTGAGGCAGGAGGATCACTGTGAGTTCCAGACCAGCCTAGGCTACATAGTGAGTTCAAGGCCAGCCTGAATTGCAGAGTGTGATCCTGTTTCAAAAAAAACACCTTTGTTGAGGAAAAAGCCTCTGTCCTGGATTCCCACCACAGCCTGCAGGGGACATTCTGGTCTCTCCCCACCCTGTCCTGGCCTCTTTCTATCCCAGGCCATCTGTCCTTTTTAACTGGGCTGCCCCTAGAATGAGTGGTCTCCAGGCTGGTTCTGTAGTGGGCCCAGGGAGACCAGGACAGCCCTTGCTGCCTGGTCACTGAACTGAGTTGTGTGTTCAGGAAAGCTCCAGGCTAAAGGTGTCCCAGGGTGGGGGAAGGGCCTCACCCAGGGAGGGAGGGACTGATCAGAAAGGAAGCAAGAAAAAGGGGGGCAGAGAAAGGGGAGAGGATGCCTTTCTAAAAATACAGCCCATCTGCATCATGTGAGCTAGTTTCCTGGGAAACCACAGGGAACAGAGCTCTGGCATGAGTGGTGGTGCAGGGCTGGCCTCCCAGTGCCGAGGACTGGGTTCCCCAGTGGCTTCCCAGCTCTCCTGTGGGCCTCAAGGCCTGGGTGGACTGTGCTCCCTGCTGGCCAGGACACCCAGATCCCAACTAGGGTCATGCAGGGACCTCCGCGGCTGCGCTTCCTGCTTCTTCTGACAGCAGGCTAGAGAAGGCCCAGAGCTGCGTCCTGTCAGGTGCTGGAGCATAGGTTTTATCCAGGGCCCTGTCCTGGATCTTTCTATTCTAGGGCTCTGTGTAGGGAGAAACCAGCAGGGCTGGGGAACAGGGGCCTCTCCCGGCCAAGCTGCTGGTGGGATTGTGAGTTTTCTGGGCAGGAGAAAGAACCTGAGGCTTCACCCTGAGAAAATCTAGAAATAATATGGGAAGGAGGAAGGAATGAAGGGAAGAAGTGAGAAATTCCTTCACCCTTCTGCCCTTTCTGGTTAGACGGCCCGTGATGGGATGGGTGGAGCAGTAAGAGCTAGACTCGGAGTTCCATCCTGGCCCCGTGGGGACAGTGATTGGACTTCCTTTAGCCCTGGTTTTATCATCAAGGTGAAATAAATAGCACAAGCAAGCACTTATGAGTTGTGCAATGCGCTGCAAGAATAAGAACTGGCCCTTGGACTCATCTTGGTTTTGGTTGGAAAGGAAGGAAGGAACTTGAAGGGATCTTGGGGCTTGAACTTAAACACTTTGCACTGAGCTACATCCCCAACCTTTTTATTATTTTTTATTTTGAGACAGGCTATTGCTAAATTGTTGCTTCCCACTCAGGATTGCAGGCATGCACTATCGTGCCCTGCTGTACTCTGTTTTGGAAAATGTCTTCCCAATTTCAGACTCTACCCTGGTTTGTAGCCCTCTGCTGAGGGCTTATTCCTGTGAACTTTATTTTTTCTGTATTTTAGGGAAGGGTCTAAGGGTGTTCAGGGTCTCACTACTAGATCGGACTGGTAGTGATCCACCTATTTACAGCCTCCCAAGAGCTGGGATTCAGGTGCCCTCCACCATGCGCAGTCTCCATTGCCGTCTCAGCGCGTCCTGGGGGCAGGGCCAGCAAGGCAGGATCAAACCTCTGGCCCCTGCGCCTGCTTGCAGGTGCTTTAATCTGCTGAGCTATTTGGCTGGCCCTCTTGTGAGCTTTTTGAGACACAGATTACCAGGTTCTTTCCTTCAGGACCATTCATACCATTCCTATTTCTTCTTCTCTTATTATGGCCCAAGATTTCCCCATGTTTTTGAATAATCTTTTGTCAGCCATTGCAGTAACATATGTATCTAACGACCTGGTGACAGACATTCAGACATGTTGTTTCTCTGTTTAAACGGCATTGTGGTTGGCATTCCTGGGCTACACCATTCTCCGCCTCCTCCTCCTCCTCCTCCTCCTCCAGTTTTCTTAGGAAGTTTTTCCCAGGAAAAAAATTGCTGGGTCTGAGAGTATGAACATCGTAAATAGCTTTAATTGGTTTTGCACAACTGCCATCCAGGAAGATGTGTCACTGTGTTGCTCTCAGGCGCCGTAAGCCAGTGCCGGTTCTGTGTGCCTCTTGGCGCTGCAAGCTTTGTCGGTTCCATTTGCCAAAACAGAAAGAGGAGCGTGTCTGAATTTCTATTTCTTTGACTTCCAGACAACTTGGGTGTTTATCCATGTATTCATTATTCAATTTTAATTCTCTCACAAATTTCCAGATCACATTCTTGGCTAGTTTTCCCCTTGCTGTATTCTGACCTCTGCCACCCGGAAATCCAAGTGAGAGCTGGTGCAGGAAGAACTGTGGGAGTGGGGCCTGGTCTGTGGCCTGCCCTTCCCCACTGCCGGCTCCTCCAGGGACCCATTCTTTCCAAGGGTAGGAAGCTCAGAGATCCCCTAGGACCACCAGAATTGGGGCCCAGGACCCATCATCCAGCAGCTGTGGGTTGAGAGGTGGCCTGTGCCTCACCTCCCTGTGAGCCCCTGTGTGCTCCTTAAATATCACTCTGCCTCCAACCCTGACAGCCCCTCTTTCTTTCTTTCTTTCTTTCTTTCTTTCTTTCTTTCTTTCTTTTCTTTTCTTTCTTCCTTCCTTCCTTCCATCAGTCTGTCTCTCTCTCCCCCTCCCCCCTCTATGTCTGTCTGTCTGTCTGCCTGTCTCTCTCTCTCTCTCTATTTGGTACAGGGTCTCTCTATGCAGCTCAGACTCGTAGTGAACTCCTGTGTTCAGCCTTTCTGGCATTGGGATTACAGGCATACACCATCACGCCCCGTCTAGGGGCCTGCTCAGCTCACCCTGGGGACAGAGCCACTGGGGCATGTGGTACAGGGACAGAATCCCCATCCCTGTGCTTGCTTAAGCAGGCGCTTAGTCCTCTGAGCTATCTCAAAGGCCCAGCCCCCGCCCTTTCCCAAGCTGACCTGTCCCCAGGAGAGCTTCTCTGTCCTCTAGAATGTCACTGTCCCCTCTGGATCTTGGTCCCATGGGACACTTTTGTTATGTTGAACCCCACCTCTAGCCTCCTGCTTGTCCCTCTGCTTCTCAATAAATGCAAGCTTTTGCTTGAAACTGTTTTAGAATCCATCATGTGTCGCTTTTCTTTGTTTTCAAGACATATTTGATCTTTTAAGAGCAAATACAGTGGCATCCTTAAAGCCAAACTCTAACACTTTCAAAAAGGGCAGTTCTGAGTCCCCTGACCCTGCCTGCGATGTCCTCCTCCACCCCAGAGATCGAGAACAAGACCCAACCTCGCCCTCCCTCTTTCCCAGGGCTCTTGCTGCACGACGTGACCATGGCCGGGCTGCAGGAGCTGCGATTCCCAGAGGAGAAGCCACTGCTCCGGGGTCAGGACGTCGCGGAGCTGGTGAGCAATCCCATTGCGGTCCAGGGGCTGAGCGCGCCACCTTGTGGCGAAGAAGAAAACCGCGGCCTTGATGGTCTTGCGTGGACCCTGCATGTGAACAACCACCCTGAGCAGCCTTGTCTTTGCCCTCAGAGAGTTCTAGGGCCCGCCTTCCCCTCCTTGGAGAGGCCTTTGGGGCCCAGGTGTCTGACGCTGACACCCCTTCCCACTGTCAACTCACTCGCAGACCCTGCATCATTCTGCTGTTCAGTGCCCCAGTCTCCACAGTGCCCTGCACAGCTTCTTACACGCCGCTCGCTGGTGCTCAGCAGAGGGAGCCACAGATGGTGCAGCTCAGGGGGAAGAGATTTCTCAGAGCTTCCTGAAGAGTTCCTTTTACCCATACCAGCCTGTCTTTCAAAGCCCATGAGCAGAGACCGTCTGTGAGGTTTTGGCAAGGCGCAGGGTGACCCCTGGGCACCTCTGTATCCCATCCACAGTGCTTAAGGGCCAGGTAGAGAGCACGCGTCACCAAGGCTCGGCATCTGTGACCCTGAGCAGTGCCCAGGGCATCTTGTCCCCAGGACAGCTGTGTCTTCCATGATTTGTGTGCATATACACACACACACACACACACACAGACCCTGGGAGGTGGAAAGCCTTCTCCATCCACCCGGCCCAGCCCCTCGTGCCCACTCCTGCCTCCCTGCAGCCCTGCATAGCCTGCCCTCCGCTGGCCCCCCTCTCCCTTTCCAGCCCCTCCTGCTGGTCTCCAGGACACAGTTTGCCACTGTGATGTCTCTCCTGCATGAGCATCTGGTTTCTGTCTCCTTTCCTGAGGCAACTCAAGCCCTAGACTGGGAATCTGGCCATATCTGCTGTTTCCTAAGCCACCATAACAGCCCTGTCCCCAAGCCAAAAGCAGCCTCCCTGGTCCCCAGCCAGGGCTTTCTGGGGTCCACATGCTCCACCTTGGCTGCAACACTGTTCTCTGTGGCAGCGTGGGGAAGTGTCTGTCCTTTTCACTTTCTCAGTTGCCTTCAAAGGCTCAGAGCCCAGTGAGGAGTGAGCAGTTGTTCCTCCGTCTCCTTGAGTTCCGCCTCCGTGATTTCTGCCAACCGCAGGTGGATAGCGTTAGGAAGAAGACTTTCACCTGCACAGACTTTTTCCTTGCACTTAAACCCTAAATAATGTAACACTCGTTCATACAGCACCTGCCTTACGTTAGGCATGATATGCAGTCTGGGACTAATTTAAGAAAAGGTTCCATGCAAACATGGCAGCGTTTTGTAGAGGGGACTTGAGCGCCTGTGGAATTGGGGACCTGCAGAGGCTCTGGGACAGCCCATCGCCCTCTGCCTCCGCACTCTGGCTCGCTCTGGAGGCTGCAGGGCCTGCTGGCTCCGTGAGAGACTGGCCACCCCTTCCCCCGTGCCTGGGTTCCCCCTTGAGTCCCCCACATACTACCTGTGCCTCCTGCTGCCTCAGGGTCCTCTGAACTTGGTCTCCCCACCCAGTCCCTGGGCTCCAAATTGATTCATCTTACTCCTGCTGTTTCTGGGTTTTTAGGTCCTAGCCCTCCCACACACCACATCTCTTGGGGGCCCCAGCACCCTGAGAGCACCTTCAAACCCTGCTATTATCTGCCTCATCCTCTTTTGTCAGGCTTTTGTTTTTAAGAAAGCTCCCTCCTCCATCCTTCTCAGAGATAATTGCCTCAGTAAGGTCTTAAAGATAAAAACCTCTGACACTCCCTCATGCAGGGACTACGGTGAGAAAAGTCATCCGTACCAGCCCTGCCCTCTTCTTGAGGCTCGAAGGGCAGTTGTCCTCCTGGAGGAAAGGTCTCCCATATCTTGGTTGAACCAGCTGGGGATGCTAGTTTGATGCTTCTTCATGACCCAGGCCTAGGTGGCTGGCACCTGGCTGTCCTTTCAGGTGTGACAGCCCCTGGTGCCCTCTGATCCCCATTCTCCGCCAGCTGGAATGGAGGCAGCTTCACACTAACTCATTTTGAGAAGCAGCGTCAGAGTCCCGGTGGCACTCTTCTCTTTCCCGCCCGGGACCCCAGCTGCTTCCTTCCGGTTGCACAGTGGCAGTCCAGCACTTCTCCCACCCCGCTCCAGCTGCAGCCCACTCCTGACTTGATGGGTATGTGGTAGAGAGACTGCAGCATCCAGGCCCAGATAGGAACCCAAATCAGACTCGTAGCTCATGCTGCCCTCCAGAGGCTGCAGGGCCTGGCCAGCTGGAGTAGAGGGGCTTCTAGACAGGCATGGTAGACAGGAAGGTGGGCCCGGCCCACACTCTGCCCTACATGCATGGGTCTGGTCTCCCGGGAGCTGTCCTTCCCCCTGACTGCAAAGCAGCCTGAGTCTGACCTGGGCCAGGTATCTGGTCATCAGATGGGGAGCAGCTGAGTCACATGCCTGGCCCAGCCAAGCTGCAGGTGCCCAAGGGCTCCTTGGCATCACCTTGCAGCAGTGTAAGCCAGGCGCATTCTGAAGAGCTCCCCCTGCCACAGTCAGATTGTTCCACCTGATCCTGGGAATGTTACCACAGGATATGGTCCCTCCCTTGTGGCCATTGGAGTCCAGTGGCCAGACAGCCACGGATTAAAGATGCACAGTTCAGTGCCCATGTGCCCAAGTAACTTGAGAGCTCAAAGGGGGCAGCATGTTGGGCCTGGCAGTGCTGAACCAGGCAGGTTAGGAAAGCTCCTTGTTACCGGACATGGTGGCCCACATCTGTAATCCTAGCACTTGGGAGGCCAAGGCAGGAGGATAGCTTCCACTTTGAGGCCAACCTGGGCTACAAAGTGAGTTCAATGCCAGCCTGCACTGTGTAACAAGATCCTGTCTCAAGACGGAAGAAAGAAAGAAAGAAAGAAAGAAAGAAAGAAAGAAAGAGAAAGACAGACAGACAGACTCCTTATGGTACCATGCCAAGTGCACCTTGGCTTGCCCATCTGCCTCTGCCTTTCTGTCCCGATGTCAGACCTCTATGGGAGCAGGAGAACAAAGGAGGCAAGGGTCCAGATTTGTAGTCAGAGATTCTACCACCTTGAAGCCCAGGGACTCACCTTTTCCATGTCCAAAAGGGAAACCTTTGCATCTGCCAAGCACGTGATAGTCTGATGCCTGGTACTTGGTAAACCCTCGGCTTAACATGAACACAGTCTGCGGATCTGAAAGCCATCTGATCTGGGCCAACCTCCATGGGTCACCAGGGCCAGCAGGGGTCTAACTTGCTCCTTTCCATTTGCCTTCTCTTAGGAGAACCCTGACACTTTCCTCTTGGCTGTGGACACAGACTGGAAGGTAAGTCCAGGCTCAGCCCACTGAGATATGGGACCCTCCATTGTCCAGCCCCTTAACAGGGCAGCCAGGAAGGGATAGGAGGCATGGGGAAGGAGGGCAGGAGATGGACAAGGGAGTGAGAAATGCTGTCATCTGAATCAGCATTTTCCTCCAATGAAAGCCAGGTTAACTCCAAAATAGCTCCTGTTTCTATGGCAGCAGTTACCAGGACAACCATGTCCCCTTTACTCTGATGCCAGATTCTCCACGAAAACTGAACTTACGCTTTGTTTTTATTCTCCCACTGACTCACTAGCCCAGCCATTTCTCCTTCTGAGTCTCCCAGTGACTTTATTTCCAGGTGCTACAAAATGTCTAACAGCAGATACCAGGGGAGTCTTGTGGGGTTCCCCAAACTCTACCAGCCATCCAAGCATGCTGGACAGTTCAGATCCTCTCATCTTGAAAGGTGGAAGCAGCCCCCAGGCCACTGCCCTTTTCCCTGGTGACCTTGATTGGGGTCATTCTATAAGCGTGTGACAACCCCAACCCTGTGGTCTGACTGCCAGGCTAAGGACAGGTGGGAGGGGGGACTGGCTTTTCCCAGCCAGCCAGGACGGGGACGGGGCACGCACGTTGGTCCTCTGCTCACGCGCTTTGAAGAGCAGGGCTTGCGCGTCGGTTTCTGGTCATGTGCTCTGTAAGGATGCAAGAGGAGGATTCAGGGCAGACAGTGCGCAGGTGCTCAGATCCCACAGGAGTACCCTGTCCAAGCACAGGGGCTCCAGGCTGGAGGACCGGTTGGAATCTGGGTAATTCTCCCTGTCCTCTGCACCAGAGGAGGCCGGAAGTACGTAGGCAGGTGGGCTCTGAAGCAGGGACTGAAGACACTGAGCCCTGGAGCAGCCAGCCCCTGCCCTGCCACTCTGGTCCTCTGGTGTGGAAGGCCCAGGCCTAGGATGCTGGCCCTGTGTGGGGCAAGGTGGAGGGGACTCCTGGAGTTACAGAGGAGGCCTCACTTCCTGCCTCACCTCTCTGCTATGCCCTCTAAGCAGCTGTAGGGCCCTGGCCAAGACAGCTGCCCTGACAGGTGAAACCTCATTCCCCAGGCCCTTCCTTGCACATTGAGGGGAAGTGTGTGTTAAAGGTACCCTGCTAGCCAGGCAAGGAGGCCCATGGCTGTGGTCCCAGTTACTTGGGAGCCTGAGGCAGAAGGCTCCAAGTTTGAACCCAACTGGAGCAACTTAGCAAGCCCTGTCTGAGAGAAAGAGCTGGGGGTAGCTCCATGGTGGAGCACTGGCTGAGCACGCGAGAGGGCCTGAGTGATAGCCCTGTACCTCCAGAAAGAAAACCACCTCCCTGCACACTCCAGGAGACAGGAGGTGTTTTGTTTTTAGCCCCAAAGATGGCTGTTATCTGGGGCCTGGGCAGGGATTCGATCCCTGTTCATAGTGCCAGATGGCATCTCTGCCTGTGGCCTCAATGGGCTCCACCAGGAGAGGTAACACGAGAGGCTGAGAAACCGAGGAGCACCAGACAGACCAAGTCTAGGCCTTGGCCTTGCCACCTCCTGGCCTTGTGACTCCAGCGCCAGCCAGGCTACTCCGCCACCTCATCACAATGTGGACGTTTGCGGGTGTTCAGGGGCCCAGTGTGTAGACCCTGCCATGACTGTGGCACCCAGCCCTCAGAATGTGGAGTCGGAGCCAGGCGGCCCCCCGTCCTGTTTCTCAGCCGTGTAGCACTGAGCAGGTCCCCAAACCTTTGTGCTTCAGCTACTTTCAAAGAAGAGCGAGTGCCCAGAGGGTAGCAAGCTGGCTGCCTTGGAGAGGCTGAGGCAGGAGGACTGTGAGTTCAAGATCAGCCTGAACTGCAGAAGAAGATGCTGTTAAAAAAAAAACCTGAGCTTATGTGCAGTGTAATCTAATAGCAAGGGAGGCCGGGTCAGGAGGACTATAATTCTATGCCCCACCCAGGCAATTTAACAAGACCCTGTCTCAAAAACCAAAACATAAAAATGTCTGGGGATGGGCTCAATATAAAGGCCCAGCTGCAAGTCCCATTATTGCAAAAGCAGACGACACACTGACCCAGGACAAAATAAAATGAGGAAACACAAAATGCTTGAGTAGAGCCTGCACGCGGAAGACAGGCTAACAGAAGCACTGCTCCTAGCGACGTGACCCCAGGTCTGGTACGTAGGGTTCCTGCCTGGGTGGGGAAATCACCCAGCCGCTTAGTACCTTGGTTCCCTTGTCCTTCCTCACTGGCTATAAGGCCCATTCATATTCTCTTTATAAATATCTGTGCCTCAGGCATTGCCGTTTCTCCCACTCGCAGAGGTGGAGGCTCAGCAAGGCTGACTGACAGGCACAAGGTCACCCAACAAAGGTGGCAGGGTGTGAGGGAACCGATTCCCCCAGCAGAACCTCAGCCAGCTGCCTCTGGCCACAGCCCCCAGGGAAGGGCCAGCAGTCTGGAGAGACCCAGGGGCTGTCCTGTCCTGCTTTCCCCCTGCAGGGCCCCAGAGAACTAGGCTCAGGGCTGAGCAATGGATGTAGTTTTTTCTCATACCGATAGCAACTCAGCAAGCAAGGTGCGATTCCTGCTTCACCGCGGGGCAGCTGGAGGTGCAGAGGGCACAGATGTTTCCCAAGACCCCACCGGGGCTGGGTGGAAGTCGGAGCCAGGACTGTGGATTTGCAGCCAGGGAGCTGAGCAGAAATGGGGGCAGGGCAGCAGCTGGGGGTGGCCAAGGGCAGGGCAGCCCCTCACCCAGCCCTGAGGGTGAGCACAGGCCACTCAGAGGCAAGGGGGTGAGGAACTGGGTCCTCACTGCAGGGGGTCGCAGGCCCTCTGCTCCTTAGAGAGGCATACGGGGACCATTCCTGCTGCCCTGGGGGGGGAGGGGTGGACAGGGCAGGTTGTTGGTACCCCAGGTGGAGGATGTGGCAGGTGCTCACCAGGTCACCCAGGGCAGCAAGGACAGCCAGCCATGGTGCAGCTCTGTCAGTGCAGGCTGGGACTAGCAGCTGGTGTGTCCTTCCCTGACAAGACAGAATCGGGACACGGGCGCCCTGCATCTGCCCTGCTGTTCCTTCCGCCTGGGGCTGCCTCTGCTCACCCCCCTGGCCTATTTCCTCTCCTCTGCTCTCTGGGACTCCAGTCTCCTTCTCCTGCCCGCAGAGCTTCAGCTGGCTCAGCACCCAAAATCTAGATTCCCTAGGGGACAGGACCGCAGCCTGAGGTGACTCAGACCTCGTGCTCCACAGACACCCTAGTCAGTCCCCACGCTGGGAGATGGTGTGCTGGAGGCCGGAACAGCCGCTTGTCGCAGACAGGCTGCCCCTGCCCTTCCTCCTCTTTCTGCGGGCCTCCCGCCCCTGCAGCAGAGTGGGTGAAGAGGCTAGAGCCCCTGTGTGCCCTACCATGCCCCTGCTCCTTCAGCCGCCACCCTCAGCCACTGCTTTCAGTGCGTGGCTCAGAGGGCCCTGGGTGACGTGGGCATCACTAGGCGGGTGGGAGGGTAGCGGGTGCTCGAAGCAGCAGAAGCCACCCGGGGATGGTGGGCTTTGTGTCCCCCGGATTCTGGGCTGGGAACCCCCAGGCTCCTCGTGCAGGAGATGAGTGCAGGACTCTGCCTGCCTGTGTGTCCTACCCTGTCCTGATTGGGTGCGCACATCTGTGAGAGGCCCCTGTGTGTGCGTGGTCACAGCTTCTGTGTCCGTCCCCCCCCCCCCCGCATCCCCCATCCCCCATGTCTCTGTGCAGCTGTGGCTGTCAGCAGTGCCTGGGTGTTGGGGACGGCTGAGCTGCAGGGGTGGGACCCTCCAGGATGATGTGTTGCTGGGGTGGGAGGAGTAGGCTGGGCGATGAGCTCAGAAGCCAATCAGAACCAGGTTTGTCTTCAAGCAGCCAATCTGGGGGCTCTGGGTGAGCAAGCGGCTGTTGAGAAGCGCTGTGGGGGGGAGGGGCTGCCAGCATCTGAGTATAAAAGGCCCAGGAGCGGCTCTCTGGCCCAGAGCTGACAGCCTCCCGCTCCGGCCGCCCCCTCCCTCTGGACCCGAGTGACTCAGGCCTTTGTTTGCCCTTCCTGGCCGAGCGAGTCCCCTCCTTCGGCAAGATGCCGGAGTGTTGGGATGGGGTGAGTGAGGGCCCTGGGGCAGCCAGGTAGGCCGGGAGGCTGGGGCATCTTTGTGACCTGTGAGAAGGACAGGGCGTCACGTGGAGTCGTGGAGTCGCTGAGGCGAGGCCTCTAGTCTCCTGGAACCTGGTCTACCCGTGTAGCTGAGGCAGGTGCCGGCTTGGTGCTGGGGGAGGGGTGCAGTGTGTCAATGGGAATGAAAGCCCGGACTCCTCTCTGCCTGCATGGCCGTGTGTACCCTGTGTGCATGCCCTGCTGACAGCGAGTCCTCTGCCTGCCATGTGCCCCCTCCCCAAGGCATCTGCGTGGGTGCTGGAACCAGTGCAGCCCATCGGGCTAGTCCCCCGTGAGCTCCCGCTGTATCCAAAGCATATCCTGTGGGACTGTGCCTGCAGGGTCTGTGTCCTATCCCCGTGGGGATGGTGTTGGTATTTGGATGGCAGCCTCCCATGGATGGAGACTGGGGCAGCTGGACCAGGACCGGGAGGGGACAGTTTCATGGCCCCAGCCTCTTCCTGCTTTAGGAGTTGCTTGCATGTCCCCAGGGTGTTTGAGTACCACTCAGCAGAGGCGTGGAGGTCTGGACCTTCTGGCAGGGTTCTAAGCAGGGAAGGGTACAAGAAGGGGTCACACCTTCCTCCTCTATCCTGGGAACAGCAGATACCCAGCCCTAAGCAGCTCTTCCTCAAAGAAGGAGATGGAAGGACAAACCTTCCTGCCCCTGTACTCCTGCCCTGCCCTGCCCTGCCCTGCCCTGCTCTGCTGGGTTCTCAGGCCATGGGGTCACCAAGCAGGGAGACCATGACATCAGGCCCTGTCCGCCCATGCAGACCCTGGCCCCTGAATTATTGATGCAGTGGATGAAAAGAATCTGCATGCAGCAGCTTCACTCCCCACCATGCACCAAGCCCAACTCCCAATACCTGTCCTGTCCCCACCTCTTGCCCTGGCCCTCAAGGTCACTGGTGAAGGGATAGGAGCTGAGAGGACGTCAGAGCCCCCTCCCTGGCTGCCGCACTGCATCCCGTGGGCACCAGCGCCTACCAGGAGGCAGGCTGGGCTCTGACGTCACCAGGAGCCAATGGAAGCTCTTGGTCCTGGGAGTTGGGGGTTCGCAGTTGCACCAAGCTCCTTAGCTCGAATGCCCCCCACCTTGGGCAATACAGGACCTGAGGGAATGGGTACCTGCTGCTGTCAGGCAGGGCTGGGTCTGAACTATCTGCTTAGGTTGGGAGGAGAGTGGGGAGCTTGCTAGGAGGGTTAGGCCAAGGTCACCAGGGACCAACAACCTGGCTAAGGCCCCTGCCCGCCATGGATGCTCAGTGCTAGCCGTGTTGCTGCTGTCAGCATCCTGCAGATCAGGTCTTCTCAGCAGGAGAGCAGACGCCCCCTGCCACCTCTGCTGGAGGGCGGAGGCCTGAGTTTATTTATTATTTATTTATTTTAAATTTATTTATATTATGGCCAGCTCAGCCTGCCCTAGAGGTGGGGCTGGCACAGCATGTGGTGCCGAGGATTGAATCGAACTGCCATCTTCCCGCAGTTGCCTAAGCTTGCCTAAGCAGGCACTTTAGACTGTTGAGCTAACTCACCAGCCCCAGAGGCCTGAGTTTAGAAGGTACCCTGGGTCCTGCCTGACTTCTGTTTCCAGAGGAAGAGCTGACTCAAAGAACTGCTGTGGGTGCAGAAAGCCTACTGTGTGTCCCTCAGCCCCTCCCTCCAGCCCTGAGAAGACGGAGTGGCTAGCATGGGACTGGCAGGTGCCCAGAAGCGGTGGGCATCTGATGGGCACTGTCTGCTCAGGGTTCTGTGGAGCGGAACAAGTGTCCTCAGAAAACACAGCCTGGTGGTGCAGCTCAAGCTGGGGGCCACCCACAGAACCACAGTGATCAGACCCCCAGCATTGTGGACCCTGGGGTGGTAACCCGTGTTACTTCCTGCTGGAACCACAATCCTGGGTAGCAGTGCCCTGAGACCAGACCTAAAAGGAAGCCAGTCCCTGAGAAGCCGTCCCCTGCCACTGCATCTCCCCATCTGAAACTGGGGCCTGGGGTCCTCTTATAGAACTCACAGGAGCCTAGTGCAGTCTCCTCCCAGGCACCAGCTCTTTCCTTCCCGTCCCCAGCCCCAGGGCCACCACCAATTCTTTGGGTCTCCCTGTGATCCCCAGGGCTCACCAAGTACAGGGTAGGCCTTGCACTCAGCTCTGCTGACCTTGAGCTTTCTGACTGAGTGTCCAGGGCTACCTGCTTGTAAAGGCACCTGCCGGCAGCAGGGCATCTCCCCACGTCTCAGGGCTCTCGACAGGGCTGGTGCTGTAGCTGTCATCAAGTCCCCAGGAGGTGACTTCGTATCAAGAGGCTGGGGCACAGAGAGTCACACAGGAAGGAGTAGGGCCAAGGCCTCCTAAACAGCTCATGACCCTGAGAAGCAAAACAAAGGGCATAAACTCAGGAGGACCCTATGCCAGCCTGCAGGGGCCTTGGTGGTAGTGTGGTGATCCACCCCTGCCTTTCTTGAAGGGGGGTCTTGGGGACACTTGGGTCACAGGAGAGGGTGGTGGTAGAAAAAAGGCATGTGGGGGGGACCACACAACCTGACAGGCGTGTGGGGCTGGGCAGGCGTGGCCAGCGTGGTGCTGCCGAGGGTCCCAGGCAGGGCTGCGAGGCCAGGCCCCTCCGTGTCAGGGAGCCTTGGGGGCTCTGCACGGGGCCCACCGGGGCCTCCCACCACTGAGGGTCCAGACAGTGGCTGCACAGTGCTCTGGCTGGCACACGGGGCGACGCGGCCTTCTGTGAAGTTCGTGTTGGCCCTGTGTTGGAGCCCGCTCAGAACCGGTCTGCATCTGGCCTGGCCTCTCGGAGGCCACCGCCCATCTCTGCCCCACCGCCCGTCTCTACCCCACCGCCGGGTCTCCCAGAAGAGCCAGAAGCAAGGCTGTCAGGGTCCAGAGCTGTCTGTACCTTCTAGGAACACGACATTGAGACGCCTTATGGGCTTCTACACGTGGTGATCCGGGGCTCCCCGAAGGGCAACCGCCCAGCCATCCTCACCTACCATGATGTGGGCCTCAACCGTAAGTGCAGCCGGCTCTCATCCAGCTCCCCTCCCCGTCCTCCTCTTCCTCTTTTTCCTCTTCCCCCTCCTCCCCTGCGTCCTCGTTCTCTTCCTCTGCACTGTCCGCCCTGTGGACACTTAGCCCTGTGGACCCAGTCTCCTGCCTGGGCTCCCCCGCTGCTGGGCGCTGAGGCTGATCCCTCCTGCCCTGCCCCACAGCCACCACTGCTCCCCTCTCCCCTGGCTAAGCTGAGTGTCTTTGCAGACAAGCTGTGCTTCAACACCTTCTTCAACTTCGAGGACATGCAGGAGATCACCAAGCACTTTGTGGTGTGCCACGTGGACGCCCCAGGCCAGCAGGTGGGGGCGTCGCAGTTTCCTCAGGGGTAGGTACCCCCAGAGCCACCCTGCCTCTCCCCAGCTCCACACCCAGGCTGCACAGCGCCCTGATCTCCGCTCCGCCCACAGGTACCAGTTCCCTTCCATGGAGCAGCTGGCTGCCATGCTCCCTAGTGTGGTGCAGCACTTTGGGTGAGTCCCCTCCTGGCCCTGCTCCAGCACCGGGGACTAAGAGGCACCCACTGCCACTGCAGGCCATCCGCAGAGGGCTGTGGGTGGTGGGTGGGGCCTGCTCTGGAGGGATCCATGGGAAGTGGCCCCTTGCCCTAGTGTGAGCAGCCGTACTCCCTCCGTGCCAGGTTCAAGTACGTCATCGGCATTGGAGTGGGAGCCGGGGCCTATGTGCTGGCCAAGTTCGCAGTGAGTCTGCTGTCCCAAGCCCGAGCTGTGGCACAGACCCAGGGCCCCCTTTCTGTCTCTTCTTCCTCCTTCCCTATCCCTACCCTACCTCTTCATTTACTAGAAAAACTTTGTCTTTTTTTCCCCTCCACAGAAACTAACTTGAGAAACAGCCAGGCATGGTGCTCACACCTGTAACCCCAGAGCTCGAGGAGGCTTAGGCAGGGGGGTTGAAAATTGGAACCCCAGCCTGGGCAACTTAGCGACTTAGACCTCAAGATTTTAAAAGGCTCAGTCCATTGTGTTTAATGTTTGCAAGAACACTTTCAAAACTAAATCAGGCTCTGGGGATGTAGCTGTGTGGTAAAGTGGTTGCCAAGCATGCGCCTGGCCGTGGGACCCAACCCTAGGACTGCAGAAAAGGGTACAGACAGAATATGTGTTTGTGTATTTTTTTAATTTTTATTTTGTGTTTTAGGGAAGGGTCTACAGGGTGTTCAGGGTCTCACTACTAGATTGGACTCGTAGGAATCCACCCATTTACAGTCTCCCAAGAGCTGAGATTACAGGTGCGCCACTGTGCCCAGTCTCAATTGCCGTCTCAGCGTGCCCCAGGAGCGTGGCTGGCGTGGCAGGCCTGGAGTCCTAGGTTCTAAGTCAGTCACGTAGTGTGTAGGGCTTTAGGCTGCAGGCAGCAGTGGCAGGGTGCCTGGACCCTGTAGTCCAGCTGGCCCATCTGGCTCTACCCAAGGCCTCACAGAGCCATTCCACTTCCTCTGGCCATGCCGACCACCTTGGAGATGGGCAGGGCCGCAGCTTCGCAGCCCACTTCTAGGTAGGCAGAAGGGGGCTCCCTGCCCACCCCTCCTCTGTTTGCCCTCTCCCTGCAGCTCATCTTCCCAGACCTGGTGGAGGGGCTGGTGCTCATGAACATCGACCCCAATGGCAAAGGCTGGATCGACTGGGCAGCCACCAAGGTGAGCTGGGAGCGCTGGGGGCTGGGCAGCGCCTCGAGGGCCAGCGCTCATGCTGGCCTCCTCCACGCAGCTCTCTGGCCTGACCAGCACTTTGCCAGACACGGTGCTCTCCCACCTCTTCAGCCAGGTAAGGGCTGGGACTGTACAGAGCTGAGCCTGCCTGCCCGCCCGGCCAACCTGGGGTGGGGGCGGCATGGCCCCTGTCTTCTCACCCCTTGTTCTCTCATCACCCCTGAGGCCCCACCTTCCCAGCGCCCCCTACCAGCCCACTGGGAGTGGGGCAAGCGAGCACTGCTCTGAGCTGCGGCCAGTCTATGCCCTGAGCATGCGTCTCTGTCTGTGCGCTCCCCTCCACGCCTCCCCACGCCCGGGCCCAGGAGGAGCTGGTGAACAACACAGAGCTGGTGCAGAGCTACCGGCAGCAGATCGGGAACGTGGTGAACCAGGCCAACCTGCAGCTCTTCTGGAACATGTACAACAGGTGTGCGCGGGGTTTGCAGACCAGCAGGTGTGGAGCCAGGAGACGGCTGGCTTCCTGCCCAAGGTCGCAGCCTCCTGGGGGCCGCGGCAGGGAGGGGCTCTCCTGCTTCTCCTCCAGCTGGGTGGGAGCATTACAGGATGTTAGTGACACCCCATGCCAGCAATGAGGAGCAGCGGTGCCAGCCTCCGCGAAATGGGAGGGGTCGGATGAGGTTGCAGTTCTCCTTTCTTTCATTTTTTGTGTTACTTGGTATTGAACCCAGGACCTTTGCCCTGAGCTACATCCCTGGCCCTTATAAAATGTTATTTTGATGCAGGGTCTCCTTAAATGTCCCAGCTTGGGCTGGAACTTGTGAGTCTCCTGCAAGGTTGTGGCTTTCCAGCTGTGCTGAGTGGTCCTTTGTGAGGTGCTGGGTGTGAGCAGCTCCCCCTTGCCTGCCTTCCTTTCTTTTGCAAATATTTATTAAGCACTGCTTAATTAAGCACTTGCTGGAAAAACAGTAGAGACTGTGAGACCAGGTGGAGCAGGCCCACACTCACCTGCCTGGTTGACCAATTGGCCCAGGTGGGTTTGGGGACCTCCTCCTCCATCCTGAGGTGCCCACCTTTACCTCTGTTCCCCCGGCAGCCGGAGAGACCTGGACATCAACCGACCTGGGACGGTGCCCAACGCCAAGACACTCCGGTGAGTGATGAGGCCACGCAGGGGCCCCACCTCTGCCCCCTCCCCAGGCCAAACAGCCCTTTCCTCTGTGTCTGCAGCTGCCCCGTGATGCTGGTGGTCGGGGACAACGCCCCTGCTGAGGATGGGGTGGTGAGTGTGCTGCTCTGCGCAGCGCTGGTGGGACCCCGGCCGGCAAGGCCAGCTCTCGATGAGGCCAAGGTGGCCGCAGGGACCAGCACCAAGGGGGGGGTGGGTCCCATCCACCTCCCCGCCTGCTGCCATGCATCCATCCTGGGGCACCCAATCCTGTAGCAGGGGTTCTGGAGCCACCGCCTGAGGTGCTCCCTCTGCCTTCCCGTCATGCAGCTCCCATTCAGTCTCCCTGTACTTCAGGCAGAGTTTCAGATCTCTTTCCTCTAAACTTCAACCCGCACTCCATGGATTCACAGGAAGAAGGATATTCTTTCCACATGCAGGAGTGCCCAGAAAATGCCTTCTGTGCCCATGAGGAGGCTGGCAGGAAGAGGGGCATGTGCTGGCACATGTGGACCTGTCTCCTGCTATACCCCTCACCTGTCTACCCAGCCTATGTGGCCGCTGGGGCTTTTGCAGACCCTTTGGAATGGGGTGAATGGGTCCCAGAGTTCTGGGCCCTGAGGGGCTGCTCACTGATCTCAGAGCCTAGGGGATCCCTGACAGGAAGAAGCCAGGAGGCCCCCCTGCTCCAGGCCCTAGACCCACACTTGCCCCTGGCCCTGCCCCCTTCTCCACTCTGGGCACAGACATGGCCTTAGTGTTAGGGCTAGGGGTGTTGCTGAAACTGGCTCCTTGTCCCCAGGTCGAATGCAACTCCAAGCTGGACCCGACCACGACAACCTTCCTGAAGGTGAGTGTGGCTGCAGGGAGGAGCCCTGGCCCAGGCAGGGCAGGAGCACACAGTGTGTCTGCTGCAGAGCCTGTCCAGGTGGGGAACCTACGCAGCTTACCTCCTTCTCTCCTTTGTAGATGGCGGATTCCGGGGGGCTCCCTCAGGTCACACAGGTGAGACTCTTGGCCCTCCTGCCAATAGGAGTGGGCTGGGCTTGGGGCTGGGGAGGCCTTTCCCTCTACCCTGACCAAAGCATGTGCCTGTCTTGCCCTCCTGCAGCCAGGAAAGCTGACCGAGGCCTTTAAATACTTCCTGCAAGGCATGGGCTACAGTGAGTACTGCCCACACCTGCCCCACCCCAGAAATGGTTGGCGGGCCCAAGGGCTGGCTGGGCTGGCGTACTGTCCCCAACCGAGGATTTGTGGCTGTGGAGCACTGAGTTACTTGTCCCAGGTGCTGGGACCCCTCACTTGACTCCACCAGTGTGTCCCAGCCCGGGCCCAGCTCTTCTGTGCCCATGCAGAGGCCTCAGGGCATTGTTTTGAGGACAGGGCTGAGCCTATTGGGAGAGGACTTTTCTCCCAATCCCACGGGTCCAGGACCTGAGCTGGGTCCTGCCAGAAAAACCCGTTATGGTAAGTCTCACATTCTGTGGGAGCTAGTGGCCCAGCTGGGCCTGGGGACCCTGAGAGACCTTTGGCACAGGTGGTTGGTGGTACCCAGGGGCGTCACAGGTATAGGTAGGAGGGCAAGGTCCAGAAAAGGCAAGCAGGACCCTGTGCCATTAGGAGAGCCAGCCGCAGGCAGCTAAACTTTGGGAAGACGAATGTGAAACTCAGGAAATGAGCCATGGGGTACTCCCCAAGTTTCCCCTTGAATGATGAGACCCCAGACTGTATTGCCAGTCCCCATACACAGCTCTGGGGATGCCAGTGTACCCCCTTGCCCCCTGTATTCCTGCATGACCTAGCACTGCTCTTCCAGCCCCTCCTCTGCTGGGAAGCAAACTTTCCCTCCCCTTCAGCCTCTGGAGCTTGTGTCTCCTTGGGAGAAAGGCAAGGGAGATGGGGGCACAGCAGGAAGGGAGCTCCCCCAGCCCAGAGGCCACCCAGCCTCTGTGCCAGGAGAAGGGCAGAGAAGCCCAGGCCTCTGGGGTGGCCCAGCGGGCTCTGAGCCAGGCCCTGTGCTCACAAGACGGAGTGAACATTTGTGAAGTGACAGATGGGCAGCCCTTGCCAGGTGCTGGGGTACATTCCCAGGGCCCTGGGAGTCAGGAGGGATTCTGCACTGGGGAGACTGAGACCCCATAGAATCCTGAGGACCCTGGGACTAGGCTGTGGGCCTGAGAGGTCTTGCTGACAGAAGCCTGGGCTGCAGAAGGCAGGTGAGATGAGAGCCCCCATCTCACTGGCAGGGCTTCCTTGGGCCCCTGCTGAGGGTCCTAGGGTGGGCAGGCAGGAGTGGGCTCCTGAGGCTCGGCCCTGCCAGGCCCTCTCCTTGTCTGCTCATCTGTGGCCCATCTCCATGTCCTTGCCTCACCCGCCCACGATCTTCAATCTTCACTGTGTTCTGTGTCTCCCGCCCCCGCCTCTCTGGCTCTGTCTTCTCTCTCAGTTGCATACTTGAAGGACCGGAGGCTGAGTGGAGGAGCAGGTAGCCCCTCGGCCCCTCTCCCGATGCATGGTCGCCCCTTCCGGCCTTTCCCTGCTCCTTCTCTGTGCAGTGCTGCAGCCAGGCCGCATCTTGCTGTTCTGGAAACTTTTTGTACCCTGCTCAACTCAAAAGCCCACACGATTCGTGCTCCCTTGCCAATGCCGGGCACTTAGTCCTGCTGAGTAGCTTGAGATTGGGTGTTGGGGCAGTCTCACTCCTAGGTTGTCAGGGGCTGAGGACCTCCTGGAGCTTTAGGAGTTGGAAGTGCAGGCTCCACAGATGCAGAGGCTGCTGGCCTTGTGGGCAGTCAGCCGGGCCTGCCCCAGCCCAACAGGTGAACAGGCAGGTTTGGAGGGGAAGAGCTTGTGCCATGCAGCTCACTTGCAAAACTCCAAATAAGGGCTTCCGGAAATGGGACTGAGGGCAGCTTGTCACTCCATGTCCTTTGTAAAGGTGGTCCTGCTTCCCCACCCTGTCATCTCTTGTGGGAAGCCATGCTAGGGACAGCACACACCCGTGCTGGCTCGGGGCTGCCTGGCCAGTGCTGGCCCTGCATGCCTCGGGCTTGAAGGGGCTGGCGGGTGCCCTGGCTTGGGGCTGGGCCTTGTGTGGAAGATTGGTCTCGCTGGCGCTTTGCTTGCCTTATCCTCCGTCCAGCTGCTGGTGCCAGGCCCTACTTGCCAGTCCTCAACCTGTCCCTTTCTGCCCCCAGTGCCCTCAGCCAGCATGACCCGGCTGGCACGCTCACGCACCGCATCACTCACCAGTGCTGGCTCTGTGGATGGCGGCCGCCCGCAGCCCTGCACCCACTCGGAGAGCAGCGAGGGCCTGGGCCAGGTCAACCAAACCATGGAGGTGTCCTGCTGAAGCCCCGGGTCAGCCCCAGACGCTCACCCGCCCTCCCGCCCTCACCATGGTCCCACTGCCATCCCTGCGCCAGCTCATTTTCCCTTTGTTTTTGTGAAGGTGAACAGGAGGAAATGAGGTTACTTCTCTTTTGTTTAAAAAAAATGAGGGCTCCACCGTGGGTGCTGCAGCAGAACAGTCTTCAGATGCTTGGGGGAGGGGGGGTCCCCTCTCCCCGTCTCCCTCACTGTTGTCTTGGTCCCTCTCATCCTGTCCCATGCCCAGGCAGTGGGGGGAGGGGAGGAGCTAAGGAAGGAGTTGGAGTCCTTCCCAAGCTGGGCTCCCGGATCATCCCAGATTAAAACTCTTGGCAGGAAAGGGAAAGACCCGTGGGGGTTTGATATGCTTGGTGCTGGGCTCTGACCCTGACGCAGAAGCCTGGAGACAGCAGCAGGGCACACAGGAAGGGCACTGTGCTCCCCCACACCCCCAAACCCACAGGGTTCTGATCTGTAGTACAGGTGACTGCCACCTGGACTGGGGGCAGCTGGTATCCTGGCACCCTCTGGGCTGGCTGGTGCTGCAGAGCTAGGCAAATGGAATCTGAAGATAGAACTTGGAGAACACATGGTTTGGCCACTGCTTGGCCCAGTCCCATTTTGAGCCAAGAGCTCCCTGAGGCAAAGACACCTGGTCCTGTCTCCCTAGTGACCTGACTGGGTGCAAAGGAAAAGTCTGAGATTGCTCTTGGGTGGTGTGTGCTCCTCTGAGAACTTCAGGGTAACTGCTATAGAAGCCAGCAGCCCCCCGCCCCCCCACCCCGGGCAGGGTAGCTGAGAACTCCTATAGACCTGGCAGCCTTGGCGTTGCCAAAGGGCAGTCACTCAGCCAGCATAACTAAGGGTGTCAGTTTACCAAAAGCAACCAGCCCTGGGCTGCAGCAAGGCTTCTGGAGGGACTTGCCGAGTCCTGAGGTGAGGGCTCAAGGTTCTTGAAATGAACAGGACCAGGTAGAAGAGAAAGATTTCTGCACACCCAGCCCCTTCCTGACACCTAAGCCCAGGACTCTGTGGTCTACTTCTGTGCACCTGACCTTGTCAGGTGGAATCTCCCAGCCCAGAAACCAGAGCCATTTGTCTCAGATCCTACATCAACTGTTACAAATCCCCAAACAGAGCAGGAAGAAAGCACCGGATAAAGCTGAAGGGCTGTGCAGGTGAGGAGAGTTGTGTGGGGTGTTCTGAGGCTGAGAGGACACCTAGGTCCACATTTCACCGACACATCACCCCTTCCATCATCTAAGCCATTGCTAGACCGAGAGCCTGGTGAAGTGTCGTCTGCCCTGGTTCTGCGTGCTCATGTGCTTCCTTCGAATACTGAATGTGACTGTTTAAGACTGGTAGAATAATCCCTCAAACTAGTTAGCGCAGCAAGTACTGTTCCCCCGCCCCTTTTTTTCTTTTTTGCTGTGTTCTTTCAGATGAGATATATAAATACCTACCTTATATATAAATATATGTATATTGGGTCTTCCTGTGTGTGGTTTTCCCTCAGAGGTTGTCTCTTTGGTCAAGGTGAATTTATTTTCCTCTCTGTACAAAGAGCCTACTTTTGTGTATTCTGGTGGTTGATGTCATGAGATTTTGAGATGACACAATGTAAAACAAATAAAAACCCGTGTCAATGTAGAAAGTTAACTGTACTGAAAACTAATAAAGAAACCAAGAAAGAGTGTGGCTGTGGTGTCCTTTGGAGGGGCTGGGGCACAGGTGGCGCAGGATTCTGCGTGTGCGGTAGTCACATGCCTCATCTCACCAATCCTAACGTCATTTCTGCAGACCAGATGTGTTTCACAGCTGAGAAAACCAAGCTTTATTTTAAAGGATTTGTTTCAAGAAGAGATAAAACCGAGTTAACTTTGGGGTATTGTTTGGCTTTCAAACCCCTCCCCATAACCTTTCTATTCAGGGCCTCATTTTCTCTTAAATAGAATGTGTTAATTCCCCACGTTGAACCATGACTTGTTTTATTCTTTACACTCACTGGGTACGTAGTGAGTAGTCCCTCCTGCGTCCTCTCATGAAGTAATGAAACCCGCCACGCTGTAACAGATGAAAGACAAACGTGTGTAGAGGGGATCTGTTGTAGACCCAGAGCATGCAGACTGCTCTGATGGAACACGCGGCGTGCCGCGGTGAGCTGATCCGCGAGGGTCAAAGCTCGCAGGTCGCGGTCGGCCGACTGTGAGCGGCCCCTACGGGCGCTCCCCGCCCCGCCCGCACAAGCCTGAGTACAGATTTTGTCCTCATATCCAGACTTATAACCAGGAAATCTCAAATCTCGGGTACAGATGGAAGCGACAGGTGGTTGGGAGCCAGGTATGAGCCAAGGGGCCACAATTTTTTGGAATGAGCGTTTTTTTTTTGGGGGGGGGGAGACTGGGTTTAACTATACGGTTCAGGCTGGCCTCGAACTCAGTGACCCTCCTGCCTCAGCCTCCCACTGCTGGATTACATGCGTGCATTGCCACGCCATCCGAAATTACCGTTTTCTAAACTCACCAAAGTCAAAAAGTAGGCTGCAGAGGGAGTCATCAAACCTCCCCTTCCGCGCCGTTGCCGATGCCGCTCACGCACTTCCGGTGGGGCCCTTAGGGGTGGGGCCGGCGCTGCCGGAAGCGCGCGGAGCATGGCGACGCGGGCCAAGCGCGCGCGGCAGAGTGGCGGCCGGCGGGCTAGGGCGCCAGCTAGTTCCCTCGACCCCTCCCGTCGGCCCCGCGCCACTCCCCGGCGTCCCTGCACTGCCGCCGAGGCCCCACGCTCGCCCTCCCAGGTGGCGCGGGTCGCGGGCGGCAGCGAGCAAGACCCGGATCCCGTGGCCGGCTTCCTGAGCTGGTGCGGGCGGGTGGGGCTGCAGCTGAGTCCCAAGGTGGGCGGCGGGCGGCGGGCGGCGGGCGGCGGGCGGCGGGCGGCGGGCGGCGGGCGGCGGGCGGCGGGCGGCGGTGCTCTGACCCGTCTCTCCCCTGCTGCAGGTAGCGGTGAGCAGGCAGGGCACGGTGGCCGGCTACGGGATGGTGGCCCGGGAAAGCTTGCAGCCGGGGGAGCTGCTGTTCGCGGTGCCTCGGGCAGCGCTCTTGTCGCCGCACACCTGCTCGATCGGCAGCCTTCTGGAGCGAGGTGGGCGCGAGCTGGCGGGCGGGCCGCGCGGGTCGTCCCGGGCGCTCATCCCCGTGTCGTCCGCAGAGCGAAGAGCGCTGCAGAGCCAGTCGGGTTGGGTGCCGTTGTTGTTGGCGCTTCTCCACGAACTACAGGCCCCAGCCTCACGCTGGAGCCCTTATTTTGCGCTCTGGCCCGAGCTGGGCCGCCTGGAGCACCCAATGTTCTGGTGAGCGTTATGGGAGGGCTTGGGAGCACCCACATTAGCAGCCCGCGCAGACACCCCGCCGTGGGTGCCCCAAGCCGCAGGCCCGGTAGTGAAGGGAGCGGGGTGGGGATGTCCCCACAGGCCTGAGGAGGAGCGGCGGCGCCTGCTGCAGGGCACCGGTGTCCCTGAGGCTGTGGACAAGGACCTGGCCAACATCCGCAGCGAGTACTACGCCATCGTGCTGCCCTTCATGGAGGCCCATCCAGATCTGTTCGGTCCCAGTGTTCGCTCCCTGGAACTCTATCGCCAGCTGGTGGCCCTTGTGATGGCCTATAGGTCAGTAAGGGTTTCAAAGATTGGCCCTTTATTTTTTATAACTATTGATGGATTGGGGGTGGGTGAGAAGAACGATCGCCCTAGGGCCTCATCTAAGCCTGAGTCTTAGGCAAGATCTCTTTGGCAGTTTTCAGGAACCCCTGGAGGAAGAGGAAGAGGAAAAGGAACCAAATTCCCCATTGATGGTGCCAGGCGCAGACATACTAAACCACTTAGCCAAGCACAATGCCAATCTAGAGTATTCTGCAGTGAGTGTATCCCACCTAGTTGTCCTTATTGCCTTGATGAGTGGGCATCTGATGCAAGCGTGTTGTCACTGCGCTCCGCTTTCCTACTCATCCTAAAAATGAGGTGAAGTTAGCTCCTCCTCTACTTTGGGTATTTGTATTGCAATAAAATCACGATCATTTTTAAAGCCATCAAAATTGTAGCTAAAGCCAGGTGTAGTGTTGCATGCTAGAAAGGTAGGATACAAGGCCACCTAGGACTGTCGTGGCATTTATCTCAAAAAGTGGAGGCCAGCTTCATCCTGGTGGCACACACTTGTAACCCCATGACTAATGAGGCTGAGGCAGGAGGATGGCTGAGAGGTCAGCCTGAGCTACACAGTGGGACTCTTATCGAAAAGGGGGGGGGGGAGAGGGGAGGAGGCCAATCCTTCAATAAACTCTATTATCATTTCTTTGGAACTTGTGTGCACAGCCATGTTCGATTCCCTGCTAGCTGCTCTAACACAGGGGAGTGCACCAAGACTTTGCTTACTCTGTGGATAACATTAAAGAGCTGCTAGTCTCAGTGTCTCAGATCAGACCTTCACAAGAAAGGAGATGTGGGAATCTCAAGACTCGAGGTCTAAGGTAATCCATTTAGAACCATCAGTTCTGTTCTGTATGGAAAATTGTGAGAAAAGTACACATAAGTGGTATTAAATAATCAGCAAATGTAGCTGTTAATTTCCTAATCCTTGACTCATTGGGTCAGGCAGCACCGGAAATTGAAGCCAGAGCTTCACAGACACAGAACTACATCCATAGCCCCTTTTAAGACAGTCTTCCTAAATTGTCCAGGTTAGTGGGACTTGGGATCCTTTGGCCTCAGCCTTCATGTGCTGGGAGAGCAGGCATGTGCCACCATACTTAATCCTCTTGAACTGGGCTTGACTGCTTATAAAGCTGTTGACAAGTGCTAACATGATTGAGCAGAGATGGAATACCACATAAAGCTGACCTTTTGTTGTACAGTACAGTGTGTGAGAGGAACTATAAAGATAGAACAGGATAGGTAAAGCACCAGTGCCACGGCTGATACACCTGCTGAAGGCTCTTCTTTCCAGGAGTGGCCTGGCAAGAGTATGGCCCTAGCTTATCCCTTTCATCCCAGGATTACCTTCGGATGGTGGCTACTCGATCCATTCCCAAAGGCCATGAGATTTTCAACACTTACGGGCAGATGGCTAATTGGCAGCTGATTCATATGTATGGTTTTGTTGAGCCATATCCTGACAACACAGATGACACAGCTGACATTCAAATGGTGACTGTTCGCGAAGCAGCTTTACAGGGTAGGTAGCCTTCAGTCCAGTCTTAAGGGCTACAGTAACTCTGCTGGGTAGCGGTTAACTTCTTGGAAATGAGTGGTCAGGTATACTCAAGGCTTTTCTTTCACTTTATAGGAGTGAAAGGGGAAGCTGAAAGGCTCCTCTTATTTGAACGCTGGGATTTCTTGTGCAAACTGGAGATGGTAGGGGAAGAGGGTGCGTTTGTGATTGGGCGTGAGGAGGTGCTAACTGAAGAGGAGCTGACCACCACACTCAAGGTAAGGACTGAGAACAGCCTGACACTTGCAGAGGCAGATTAAAACTAGAGTGACAGGTAGATGAGAGGAATGGGGGCAGTGCAGAGGATAGTTTAGAGTTCCCAATCGATGGGGGTCTCTGAATCTGTTCAAAAGACACAACTAAGTACATCTTGATAAAGAGCCTCCTCGTGTTTGCTACAAGGTACTGTGTATGCCTGCTGAGGAATTCAGAGCCCTTCAGGACCAAGATGGCTGGGGACAGAATGAAAGGGAAGAGGACAACATGACAATCACCAGTATCCCCAAACTCAAAGCATCGTGGAAACAGCTGCTTCGAGACAGTGTTCTATTGACCCTGCAGAGCTACGCCACAGACTTAAAAACTGAGCAAGATGTCCTTAGCAACAAGGAGGCCTATGCCAAACTCAGCTGGAGGGAGCAGCAGGCTTTACAGGTTCGCTATGGGCAGAAAATGATCTTACATCAGTTGCTAGCGCTGACAAATTAGCTCCTGTTGCCTGAAGGTACAGCAGTAAGAATGTTATTCTTAACAGTTAAAAGGGAAAGTAACAGTGGTGTTAATTTGAAAAAAGGTAAGGGGGTAGGAAGATAGCTCCGTGGCACAAGTGCCTGGCAAGTGCAAGGTCATGAGTTTGAATCAAAAAAAAAAAAAAAAAAAAGGCCGGGCATGGTGGCACACGCCTGTAATCCCAACACTTGGGAGGCTGAGGCAGGAGGATTGGTGCAAGTTTGAGACCAGCTTGGCCTACAAAAGTGAGCTCAAGGCCAGCCTGAACTGCACAGCGAGACCCTGTCTCAAAAAGACCAAAAAAAAAAAAAAAAAAAAAAAGGAAAGAAAAGAAGGGTGACATGTTTTAAGGATGGTCAGCAGACTTGGGCATCATAGCTGTTACTTAACGATGACCTGGGGTGGGGCAGAGACTCACTACTTGTTACCAGCTAACTTCTAAGTCATCTTTGCCTCATCCTCGAGTGTGGGACTTTGGACGTTATGATGGCCAGCTAGTGAGGGAGCTTCATAGCTGTGGTGTTCTACAATCAAAGTCAGCAAAGATGGTATTAACAGCATGAGAGAACATGGGAAGTTGGAGGAAGACATCCACTTTGGAACACTCATCTTTGTCAAAGCCTGTATTTCCTGGAGATGACTTAAAAAGCTATACAGTCTGCACTATGTTGGATCACTGGTTTCTGTACCTATAGCTTCTATATGCCTAATCCATGTGAGGTCTACACTAGGTGGCACAGCTTGCCCTTCAAGAAGAAACCCAAAGGGCCGGCGAGATGGTTCGTTCAGTGGTCTAAAGCGCCTGCTTAGGAGGGCTCAGGCAACTGCGGGGACTGCAGTTCGATCCCCGGCACCACATGCTGCGCCAGTGCCGCCACCAGGGCAGGCTGAGCCAGCCACAAAATGAATAAATAAAGAAACAAACAAACACAACAAGCAAACAAATAAATAAATAAATAAAATTTAAAAAAAAAAAAAGAAGAAACCCAAAGACACAACAAGGATGTTAAAGGTTCGCTAGCATCAAACTTTAATCCTGAAACTTTTCCTTCTAGCCATTAAAAAAAGGTAATAAATTATAACAGATTATTATTGGTGCCAGGAATCAAACTCAGGGCCTTGCACTTGCCAGGTAGGTGCTATGCTGCTGAGCTACATCCCTACTCACAAATTTCAGTTATAGGATCTATTTAAAAGAAAATAGCGCTTCTCAGCGAGCATAGCAAGGTCCTGAGTTTGATCCCTGATACCACATGCACAAGAAAAAATAAGTAAAACATTGGCAGATGTTTTTTTAAAATTTAGTATGGCTACAGAAAACCACACCAAGTTTTTCTTGTTGAAGCACACTATGCCTAAGTAATTTCTGTGCTGGCTTAGTGGGAGTCTGGCTCAGCTGTTTCACAAGTGGCTGTTTCCTAGTGGTACTGGGTTCTGTGCAGCTTGACGGTCTACATTCCTCACCAGCACTGGATGGTGCTACTGAGAAAAGTATAGGAACTACAAAGGCCAAAGATAGGACACAGACCAATATAGATTCATGAAACATTTAAATCCTTATGAAAGGGGTTGTATTGGTTTGCCTGACTTTTCTGTTGTGCAAAAGTGGCTGTATGGGATAAGCAGAACTATGTAAGAGAGGTGTAAGATTTCATACCTCACAGTTTCCAAGCAGCAAGAGTGATGGGGGAAAGGCTTTAAGCCTCCTGATTGGGAACCAAGGTGGAGATTCTTCAGCAGGACCTCAAAGCTGGTGTTTCCCTACAGTCTGCTTTACAAAAGCCCTGAGGGATCTCAATGATAAGCCCTTTGGTATTCTAACACAATTTATGTTTTACAATCTCTTATCCACATTAAAAAATATACTGCATAATAAACTGATTTGTTATCCTTTGGGACGGCAAGCTTGGCCCTCAGACACATGTACAACTTCAGGTGACTCTACTTCAAGGTACTAATTTATGTATTTGCCTTGAACACATTTTGCACAGACTCAAGTTTGATACAAAGAAGTTTGAGGCAAAGATTTTTCTTTTTCATATATTTACACAAGTTCAAAGTGATATTCACAGCATGTTCTAAATTTTGGCCAAGAGTCAAAAAAAATGCATTTAAACTTTGGAACGTGCCCACCTAGACAGGAGGCTGGCCCCAACAATAAGTGGGACAGACCGGAGAACCAAAGGGCTAGGAAAGTCAGAGTTGAAAGGAGTCTTCAGTTTATGAACTTGATGGAGTAGGACTGGGCCTTGAGGCTGACACCTTTACAACAGAGACACAGTTCATCTAACTGGCACCTGTTCCTTCCATTACTTGCTGTGCCTGTTTCTGTCCCATGCAGCACTGTGCAACCGACTGGAACAACCTAAAGAATGGAGACAATGACATGTGTACTTGTGAGCAAAGTTTAGAACAATACCTTCTAGGTAGTAAACTATAATAACTCATGCTCAATCTTGTGTTTTATTGCTAATTTTAAAAATTTTAACTTACTTTTCAATTTCTGGGGCACAGTGTACAAATTCATGGTTCCAAAACTTAAATGCTGGGTTTTTAATCAGCTCAATGAAAGTAATAAGAAGACCCCAAGGATGTGGCCTATTTACAATCAACCGTTCCAAGAGAACCCTGTAAAGAGGAAGAAAGAGTTAATATGCAAAGAAAATTCATCAGCACAGCTGAATCACATACCATGTGGAGTCTACCTTTACAAAAAGTGTCTCTAATACAAACTACATGGCTAACACAGATGGATTCTGGTTAGAATATCTGGGTGAGTCTTGGCCCTGAGCTTGAAAGTTAACAATGAAGGAGATGAAATGAAAACAGTTTAGAGTAAGGAGTGTGTTGTGTGTGGTGGGGACGCACACATGCTTCTATTTCCAGCACTCTTGAGAAGGGTGAGGCAGGAAGATCACAAATTTAAGCTGAGCCTGGGCATTTAGCACAATCTTGTCTCCAAATTTAAAAAGGGGATGGCACACACTTGTGTCTGCAAAATGCAAAGCCCTGGGTTCAATCCTTACTAAGGTAAATGTATGTGATACTTCACAGCTTTCTGCTGGTTAATGTACACAGGTCTTGTCTATAGTGCCACCAAAACAATTACAACAGTGATTATAGTTCTATATTCCACAATCATTTCCTAATTCTGTGTTTATAATATAACCATCAGAGTAAATATTAGGGTAGGGCACATCTCTATTTTGTTCACAACTGTGTCCTGTATTTCACACAGAATTATCAAACACAGCAAAAAGAACCCTGTAAGAATTCAAAATGGAAAAGAAAAAACATTCAAAATAGGGCCCGCTAAACCGCTCAGTGTATTAAAGCGCCTGGAAGCAGGCACAGGGACCCAAGGTTCAAGCCTGCCTGCCAGCCCTACCCTGGGTGCTGAGCCAGCAATTGAGCTGGCAATTGAGAAGGCGTGGTGGCACACACCTGTAATCCCAACTCTTTAGGAGGCTGTAAATAGGTAGATCACTATGAGTCCAATCTAGTAGTGAGACCCTGAATACCCTGTAGACCATTCCCTAAAATACAAAATGAATGGGATAAGACAGTGACAGTGAACATTTGAGAGCTTTCAATGATATAAACAGCCCTCTGGCACTGATACCATATAGCTTTACCATCACTGGTACAGGGAATGTAATATTCTAATATTAATAAAAATATTTTTTGCAGTACCAGGGGTCAAACTCAGGACCCCATTGCTGCTTGGCCTTTTGGCTAAGATCAACTGCAAACTCAGGACCTTGCACTTGCACTGAGGTATCTCCCAGGCCTAGGGAGTATCTTTGATGCATTAGAAAAAAACCTCTCACCTTGTGATCTGTTCCTGGATAGCTTCAGTGTTGGCCTCTGCAAAAAGGTACAACATCGTGCAGCTAAAGTAGTGAGTGTGGCTATTTGGGTACCGCAGCTGATTTGCAATTGCATTCAAGAAGAGATACCGACCTAGAAATTAAGACAGTATAGTGAGGATTTACTGTGAAAGCCAGCACAGGGGCACAGCTGTCTAGGACTTGGGTTTCTGATATAGACTCAGATTACTCAATGGCTTACTGTTTCTCAAGAGTCCCGAAATAATTTTTCGGTCTTTTTGAGACAAGGTCTCACTGTGTAGTACAGGATGGCTTTGAACTCACTTTGTCATCCAAACTGGCCTCAGTCTCCCAAGTGCTGGGATTATAGGTGTGCCCATCATACCTGCCCACCCCAGACTTCTCTGTGGATTTTACTGCTGTATTTCCCATTAAAAGCAGTATTTCTAAACACTCATTATAAAAAAAGACACACTATAAACTTAAGTAACACGTTAGTATTTTCTGAAAAAAAATTCTAGTGAACATGTCCGTTTTACATTTTTCAGATTTCTTTATGGTAGAAAACAGCAGATTCTTATTTTTGTCTCTGCATCCTGTAAGTTACACTACTGTATTTCATGTAGCCTCTGGAAAACTCCTCTTAAAATATAAGTGATCAAAGTAAATGTGCTGGGGCCGGCGAGATGGTTCAGTGGTCTAAAGCGCCTGCTTAGGAGGGCTCAGGCAACTGCGGGGACTGCAGTTCGATCCCCGGCACCACATGCTGCGCCAGCGCCACCACCAGGGCAGGCTGAGCCAGCCACAAAATGAATAAATAAAGAAACAAACAAAAAGTAAATGTGCTTTGCTATTATGAAAGTAGTTTTGACTCTATTGGCCTCCTGAAAAGTTCATACCTTGAATGGTTCTCAAACCACACTTGATATTATTTGTGTGTGAAGTAAGACTGCCTTGCCTTATCTTTATTGTTGAGGGTTATTTTTAAGTCAGGATCTTGTGTTATGTGGTTCAGTTGCCTTGAACTCCACATGTAACCCAGGTTGGTCTCAAACTTAGGGTGATCTGCTTCAGTCTCCCAAGTGATGACACTATAGGTGTATACCACCACACCCAGATTTGTTAAATTTTGATTTTCAAATTCTCACAAATTCCTTTTAAAAACAGAAAATTATTTTAAGTTCTAGGCCCGGCCACATAGCTCAGTGGATTAAAGTGACTCCAAGCAGGTTTTGACCCCCCACACCCCCACCCCCACCCATTTAGACTGGGTGTGGTAAATCCCAGCTATTGGGAGGCTGTAAACTGGTGGAGCACTATGAGTCTGACCTAGTAGTGAGACCCAAATGCCTTCTACACCCTTCCCTAAAATACAAAGGAGAAAACAGAAAATTAGAAGTCCTGCTAAAATAAGGAAGACTGTAGCTGGTCAACACTTAGCTCTGAAATCTCTATTACCTAAAAATAAAGCAGTGCAACTCAACCAGGAAAGATATGGACTGCAACAGGAGGCATATTGTGCAATTTCCTGTAGAAGAGGAAGGGAAATCATATTTATCTTCATATGCCTCATATTTAACATATTCTCTGGCAATGAGGCACCAATGTTAAGGAAACAGATATTATGAATCTATGTTTGTACATAGACTACCACAAAGAGCATGTTCATTTTCATATGAAAATACTTCAATTATATGATGAAGTATTAAGACACCCAACCACACCTACAAATATACCGACAGGATATTCTTTCTTGTGGCTTATGGCAATCTTCAATTTTTGCAGTGAGCTTGTGGCAAAAAGCACCGTGGACTTGACTCCAGAAACTGGCAGCTTCACTCACCCTCAGTGTCCAAGTCAACAGCCAGGTTCTGGAAAATGTCCATGTGTGCTGAGTGAGTGATGGTGCTCATGGAAGGTGTGCTGCCCTTGTTGTGGATGTGCGCAATGGCCTGAGTCCCTACATAGAGCACCAGTGCATTGATAAGCTGAAGGTTGTAGCGGTTGCCAGGCTCATTGGATACCTAAAAAGGCAAAACAGAAAACTTAACTCCCACAGAGCCTCAAAGACAGGGTGAACAGCTCTTAATATTCTTTATGATGAGCCTTAGACCTGGTTTAGTAATGCCAGTCTGTGATCCCTAACTTGTGTTCCCAGCACCCTAGGAGACTACACAAGGATGATCCCACATTTGAACTCAGCCTGGGCAATATAACTATAGCCTGTCTCAAAATGGGCTACAGGTACACCTAAGTGTTCCTTACCCACCCTCCCAATTTAACCCACAGTTAAATCAGAACTGTGACTGATTTAAAATGTTATTTTAACATATATATCCAAAGAGTGGTTATATCACACACACAAAATTTTCTTTTGGAACCCCAAGCGAATTGTCATTCCATGACATAGCTCTGAAGTAAAGATTGGTAAGATAATCCCAAATGAAGTTATTCTAAATATCAAATTAAACCAGAATCCATATACCTAAGAAAAGCTTAGTCTGTTTTTACAAAAAATTGTCCTTAGGCTGTATAAAACTATACTATTGTGTAACTGATCAAATATAATAATACAGCATACAATTCAGTTAAGCTCATCCAAATAAGATCTGACAGGTACATTTCTAAATCTTTAAATGAGGGTGAGAAGAACTCTTAAAATGAACCAAACATAGGATGGTAAACAGGAAGTGCTTTCTTTGGAAGACACAGCAAATAGCTTAAGTCAAAGCAACTAACCTGTAGGTTGCTGCGCAGATCGGACAGAAAAGTGACCGGTGATCGAGTTTTTAGATAAGAATCTAAATCCTTTTTGAACTGAGGTGGCATTACTCCAGTGAAATTGGTGAGAATCCGGGGTGCAATGTTAATTTCACTCAACATGTCCACCTGCCACAAATGCCAAGAATCATAACCAAAATCAACTGTGGGAATTAACATCTATGCTACAAAGTGGTAGAATTGTTATTCTAAGACTATACACATTACACATGCCTTGAAGAATACACTGCTACCTTTTATTGGTTTAATCACTTTAAAGACTATACAAATGATACTTTTAGTTGTATAAAAGGCATTTATGGAACTGGGGAGATAGTTCGACAGTCTAAGTGCCTGCCTGGTAAGCTCAAAGACTCAGGTTCAATCCCCTAGTACCGCATGCCATGCCTGCCCCAGAACATGGGTGTGCTGTATCAGCCATCAAAACTGGACATGGTGATGTACACCTGTAATCCTAGCACTGGGGAGGCTGAGATAGGAGAATCTCTACAAGTTCAACCTGTGTAGTGAGACCCTGTACCAAATAAATAAAAGGCATTTACTTCTTAAAGTAAAGCAAGACAGTTGATGGACAGGTCTAGCTTATACCACTAACCCATTTTTCCTAAAGCTAAGAGTCCAGAAGCAAATTCCAGAGTGCAAGCCCCAGCAGAACAGGAAGATAACTATACTTACTACTTCTTAAAAATGGACTGGGGGTGGAGGAAAGAATACATTAAAAACTATAGTAAAGTGGCTCTTTTTCCTTCTACAGTTTAAGTAAAGGCACATACACACATACACATCTGTTAAATGCAGGTATTACAAAAATCTATTCTGCAACTTTTTTGTCACGTGGACAACACCCAACATGTTGGCTGGGGTTCTGCAAAATACTGGAAAAGATGCTACATAAGCCAGTATTCAGCAGCATCAATATTTCAGCACATCCAACTTAATAATACTGACTATTCTCTTCAAACACTATCCGTCTCTATCACAAAATGTGTAGGTATAAAAACACATAGCTTGCATACCAGAAAAAGGACTAAAATCAGTAAACTTTACCTTCAGATTAGGAGTGAAGGGGTCTGGGAGCCTCATGTTTCTGGGGAAGGCACTCAAGATCAAATTTCTTAACTGGATACAGTTAGGTGGGATCACATCACAGAACCCATAATGGTAATCACAAAGGAACTCTGGGAAATCATGCAGGAGAACCAGCAACACTCTCAGAGTACCCTTTTAAAAAAGTAAAAACGTTCACAGTAAATTGCCTTCCTACCTTGAATTTTAAAAGGTCAAAAAGTACACTTCAAGTAATGTTAAGAACTGCTTAAAAGCTTTATCAACATCTTAATGTTACTTTATTATTATTCTTAACTTTATTTATGTTATGGCCTGCTCAGCCTGCCCTGGGGGTGGGGCTGGCGCAGCCTGTGGTGCCAGGGATCAAACCATAGTCCCTGTGGTTGCCTAAGCGGGCGCTTTAGACCACTGAGCTATCTTGCCAGCCCCCTTAATGTTACTTTATAAAAATATTTTTACTTAGCAGCCAGGGAGAGAGCTCCCTGGCCCAAGTGCCTGCCTGACAAGTGCGAGGTCATGAGTTCGAACCCTGGTCCTGCCCCCCCCCCCCCAAAAAAAAAAAACCTGAAATGAAAAACCAGGTAATAGAATTTTATAGCCTCAAAGGCTAGAATAGTCTACACACAAAAAAAATATACAGATTAAAGTTTTTTTTTGTGGCTGACTCAGCCCACCCTGAGGGCAGGGCTAGCACAACATATGGTGCCAGGGATCAAACTGTGGTTGCTGTGCACTTGCCTAACCAGGCGCTTTAGACTGCTAGCCATCTTGCTGGCCCAAAAGTATTTATCTTAAGCCAAAAAAAGAACTAATGAAAACCAAAGAAACAGGGCTGGCCAGATAGCTCAGCTGACTAAAGCACCTGCTTATTAGGAAGGTACAAGACTTGGGTTCAATCCCTGGTAAGCGGTGCCAGCTCCACCCCCAGGGCATGCTAAGACAGCAACTGAGACTGGGCATGATGGCATGCACCTATAATTCCAGCGCTTGGTAGGCTGAAAACAGGAGAATCACTACAAGTCTGATCTGTGTAGTAAGGCCTTGTACTAAATACATTTTAAAAAGAAAACCAAAGAAAGCGTAAGAAAAAAAATACCTATCAATTTGTTAAAAGTGAGGTCAAGTAGGAAAAAAGAAATTAAAGCCAAAAGTTCCGAGAAACCCTTCAAAGACTGGATCAGTAAAGAGACAAGCTATCACTACAGATACTACAGGGCTGGGGATATAGCTCAGCAGCACAGCACCTGCCTGGTAAGTGCAAGGTCTCAAGTTTGATTTCCAGGAATGAAACATAAAAAAAATGACAACTTTTTGATTTTTGGCTTATTCAGGCTGCCCTTAAGGGCCAATCTCAGAAGGCTTTGGAGCCGGGAATCGAACCCAGGCTCGCTGTGCCTGACTACGTTTACCTGAGCAGGTGCTTAAACAACTATGCTAAGCCGTAATCCCCACCACCACACACAACTTTTTATTAAAATAGTGCTTTTTTTTTTTCTGCAAATAAATTGGACAATTCAGATACATAAACAGTTACATATACTACAACTCATTACTAACTTGAGGCAGGCAATCTCCTGCACAACTCACTAGAGGCCATTCACTATTAGAAAATTGAGGATTCTGAGTCTAGTAACTTTTATTTTTTTGAGTCTAGTAATGTTCCTCACATGACACTTTGCTTTAAAGGAGTGAAAATACAAGCTGTGAGAGGGAGATATCTGAATATACACCAATAAAATAAAGGTTTGAATACATAATATACAAGTAACTTATTTTAAGGAGAAAACGCTGTGTGGTGTGGCTCAGCAGCAGAGCTTTGCTTAGCATATATAAACAAAATACTGAAAAAGAAACATAAATAAGTATTTATGTAAGAAAATTTCATTTAAAAATCATTAAGGAAATGTAAATTTAAAATTCCACAAGATTCTCTTGTACATGTACCAAAAAGGCATGCAATGTGGGAAATGTGCTGAGACACTGAGAAGCATAAACTGGTGCAGGCACTTTGTAAAATTGGATTTAAATGCTTTTCTAAATACAGTACGCAATAAAAATTGGATAAAAATATAATAGTGAGTCCTCATGTACAAGTTTATTTTCTCTTGAAGTTATTTTAATTCACAAATACAAATTAGTCAGCATGGTGACACACGCCTGACTAATACTAGTCCTTTGGGAGGCTGAGGCAAGTGCATTGCTGAGTTCGAGGACAGCCTGAACTACACAGTGACACCCTATCTAAAAAAGACCAAAAAACAAACATGAAAACACAAATTAATTACCTTATAGAGAATTTGCATAGGTTTGGTGAGTTCCACATTTCTAAGGAAAGGAGCTAAATATTTGAATAGATCAATCAGTAGCTGTGCATACATAGGCCATCCCTGAAAGAAAGGTACATGAGCCTTTATTATTCTCAGACGTTTTCACTCATTTAAAAAAAAAAAAAAAAATGCTCACAGAGCTACGCTATTAACTTGTCTTCATACTAATATAAGAATACTAACAAGTACCTCTAGACTGACTGGCTTCAGAAAATACTATTAAGGTAATGGGAAATAATATTTGAAACAAACTGGCCCCAGAGATGTAAAATAGTTCCTGTGCCTCTAAGAAAATTTGAAAGGTGAAGAGACCTTGAAGAAAACTTGAGCCCAACCAAGAAACTGGAGTGGTTTTACCAAGACCTGAGTCTCCACAGTTCGATCAGTTTACAGCATGAATCTTTTTCTTTCAGCCAGATGGCCTACTTACTACCCATCAGACCAATTATATTCATTCTTAATAGTTTATGTCATGTGCTCTTTTCTTGAAGTGCCTTCATGAAACAAAACCAAGTTTATATAAATGGCATTTCACTTTCTTTTTTTTGTGCAAGTTCATTCTAGCACATTAGCAGCTGTTATTTTGTCTGGTCTGGTGGATGGGAACACAGTACCCATTTCCCATCTAATTCCACGATAAGAGAAAAAAATTTCATACTACTTGTGGTGCATTTGAAATGAGAATTAACTCTTAAACAGAACCTGATCAAAATTCAAAGTCCTTCAAATAAAGTACCCCAAGACTTAAGGTATATGCCTAACATGTAGGAGGACCCAGGATCAATACTCAGAACTACCATTACTGGAAAATAAACAAACAAAACAAAAAATCACCTTTTTTTTGTCTTGAGACAGGGTCTTGCTGTGCAGCTCAGGCTGGCCATGATCTCACTTTGTAGACCAGGCTGGTCTGGAACTCACAGCAAGCCTCCTAAGTGCTAGGATTATAGGCATGCGCCACTATGCCCGGCCTAGTAGCTCTCAATCTTAAATGAGAATGGGCTTTCAGTATTTACACAACAAATTCATAAAATCAACCAGCTCCAGCTCCAGAGCCCCTATACCCACATATTCATTCCGATGTCTCAGGAGGTTAAGAATCTTAAGCTTGGCAGTACGATGACTACTAAGTGAAAGATATGTGAAATCTATAGGCAGTGCTAATAGGGGCCAGGTAGTTACAGTCTTCATCTGTAGTAGATAAACGGCAGCCACACCTTCTGCTGTGGCGTATGTGCCAGCATTCTTGCAATAAATATCCGATGGGAGATCAGCTCCAGCCAGGCATACACAAAGCCAGGAGCTTTGGTGGGCCTTAAGATGTGGAATGTATTGCTGAAAGAGAAAACACCTAGGTCAAAAGGTGGCTAAACTTAAATATAATGAATAGGACATGAATGCAAGCAATATCCAAGTTGTCTTACAAATCAACATACCTCAAAATACTACACAGTAGTTCTAAAATTTTAAAAGTTCAGCAGCCTTTAACAAGAAAATGATTAAATACAACAATACCCACCAGAAAGCCGTAAGAGTCTGAAAATTAATAGTTTCCAACACATGCTCAGGAGCATTGAGTTCCAGGAGCAGCATGATAAAAATCCGATGGTAGGGAAGCTGCTGAAATTCACTTTGCCGGACATCATGATCCTGTAGAAGAACTCCCACCACTATGCCAAGAACCTGCATAAAACAGAGTATAGCTGTGCGTCACTTAGGTAATCGATTTGTCACTTTCAACTCATGTATCTTTATTTTTTTTTAACTGTATTTATCAAGTACTACATTAAAGGACATATACTACTTGGTTTTTTTTGATACATACTACATGAATATAGCACTACATGCTGCTAGCCAAAGCAGTCATATACTTGTTTGCCTTGACCTATAGTGTTGCTTTTTTTGAATTTTTGTATCCTCAGACCAAACCTACATATTCTTCACAAATCTCTACTTTTTCTAATGTTCTAGAAAATCAGGATGGCCCTATCAGGTTATCATCTGTTTTTTTGGTCTTTTTGAGACAAAGTCTTGCTATGCAGTTCAGGCTGGCCTCCTTCCTCAGACTCCCAAGTGCTCCCAAGTGCTGGTAATGTGCCACCACATCCAGCTCACAATCTTAATGCTTTTGGTCAAATTGAAATTGACAAGTGGCAAATGGTTCACACCTACCATTTAGTAAGTGGCCAGGGGAGCTGTTGAATAGGCTGCAGAGATGATTCAAAGACTTGTCCTGGCTCACTGAATAGTGAGGGATATGAAATATTGATTTCTAATTTTCCCAAACTGAACTTGGACCTGTTTTCCATACACTTCTGCACTATTTTAATATTCAAATTTCTGAGAATTCCACTGTCACTCCTGGAACTTATTTCCAGTCCATTAGTTATACATTTTTTTAGGCTTCCTACTGGTATTCTGTTTACAGGGAAAAATATCTTCTATTATAATCATTACCAAAACTTTAACATACTGAAATATATAATACTTTTTAAAATTTCAGTGAAGGGAAATTCTTTTGCTCCATCTTTTTGTCTGTATACTGTCTCTATTTAATTTCAGGAAAGAGATGAGCACAAAGAAGTTGAGAAATACTTGAGACAGACTTCATATGTATAGACTAAGGAAAAAAGGATCACAGACCTTATTCAGCAGATTAATCTTTGTGACAGTGTTGGTAGCCTCCCCTGAGTGCTTCACTAGCAGTGCAATGAGACGGACAAAGGCATCCAGGTTGTGATAGCACTTGGCTCGGATCATAGTGGGATTAGCGGCAGGATTGTGCTGCTGCTCAGCCTGGGCACGGTAACTGATTTCAACACACATTTCAGTGCACAAACGAAAGAACCTTGTTATGAGGTCATCAGTCTTCAGTATTCCTTGCTGGTGCATCTACCACAGAAACAAAAAATAGAAATGCATGATAAATTAATGCCTAAAAACTTTATGCACCTCCACTTTTGTGTTCTTTTATTCCCACTGACACCTTTCTTATAGGTAAAATAGATGTCACTGGAGAATGACTTCCCCATTAGGGAATCACCACAGAATTCCTTCCTGTTTAAGTTTCACACAGAGAATATAAAAGAAGGAAATTCATAAGAGATACTATGCCAACTGTAAATAGGAAGTTACTGCCAAATAACCTGGAAAATTATGCAAGTAAAATCAACTTTTAGTAACTACAAATGTCACATTAAGACAGTCTGGAGAGCTGGACATGGTAGTGGTACACCTATAATTCTAGGTTTGAGAGGCCTCAGCCTCCTCAGCAGGATTGCTGTGAGTTTGAGGCCCATCTGATCTTCAAACACAGCCTGAAGTAGAGTTAGAAAAAAAAGAAAGAAAAAAGACAGGTTGGAAAATGTTCCTTTCTTTCAAGAGGAGACTAAATTACATGTATTTGGATATATCTGAATTTTCATAGGTAACTTCTCAAAAAATTAATTTCCTGACAACTGAGTACTAGAGGTTTTGAAATCCCAAAGCTACCCTCCAATCATAATTTGTACAGTAAGTAGGTAAATAAAACGAAATACTTGATTATATCTAGCTGTTTAAATATAACAAACTATTATATTAAATTATAGTAAAGTGGAAAAGCCAAGTTTACCCATAAGAAAGGAGAAACTACAAATTACATTGCATATAAACTAGAAGTAAAGCACAGCAGTATTATTTGGCTAGTATTTTAAAATATGGCAGCAGGAAAAAACATATTAAAGCTGTAGACTAAGGTCTTCAACACTTACTAAACAAAAAAGCCAAAGCAAGACAGAGAAAATCTGATAAAAGTTATCCTGCATTTTAAAAAACAGTTAAGTGACCTTTATAATCAACCAAAACAGTTTTTAAAGCAAGGACTATAATATACTCTACCAAGACAGAAAGAAGGCCAGCAGAGGGACTCTGCATATAAATCTGAAAAGGTGCATAGAAGAGAGTGAGGGTGGGCAGCAGACAACAGGGATCAGTCTGTCACAGTGGGGGGTAGGGGATGGGGGGACGGACCTGGGACTGGAAATGATGCAAGAGACCAGAAAAATGGTTTGTTTATTTTTGTAGGACTGGGGTTCCAACTCATGACCTTGCACTTGCCAGGCAGGCACTTGTGCCACAGAGCTATCTCCCCAGCCTGAGACCAGAAAAATGCAACGCATAATCTTTTTCAAGGCGCTATATCTACACCCATGAAATACCAATAACTACAAAACTCAAGATTCAAATATCTTATAACTTTAATTGTAAGACTGCTTATTTGTAAGCAATCAAACTATGACTATGCAATAATAACTTTTAATTAGTGTTTTAC
>PVKN010001263.1:0-54609 GCA_004027915.1 Capromys pilorides | reverse complement strand
TCTGGTTTTATTTTTTGGCATGCTTTTTTTCAGAGATGGAAAATAATGTCCTGCAAGATGAGGATTGAACAACTGAAACAAACAATATGTAAAGGAAATGAAGAAATGAAGAAAAGTAAGTAATTTCTTCCCTCACTCTGACCCTAATAAAGGATTTCTGTGGAATTTCCTGGAATTGAAACACTTGAGGCCACTTTAAGAGAGCAAAAGTGAGAACAAGTGGAAAGGGTTATCGTAAGCTAAGCATCTTTTACCTGAAATGCTTGGAACTCGGGTGTATCAGATTTTTTATTTTTATTTTTTTGGATTTTGGAATATTTGCATATACATTAATGGTACTTAGGAGCCATGGCTATAATCAGAATTCATTTTTTTATATGCATAGTCTAGAGGTTATTGTATATAATAGTTTTCCATTACCTGTACTTTGTATCCTGTTACATGAAGTCAAGTGTGGAATTGTTCACTTTTGACATGATTTTGGTGCTCAAGAAGTTAGATTTTTGGGCATTTTGGATTTCAAATTTTCTTATCAGTGATGGTCTTGCCTTATTAATCTGGATTTGCCTTCCTTTGTACTTGAAAACATTTATATATAAAGAATTTATATCAGCATGAGATTCTAGATACCTTGAGTCTGATCCCCAGCATAACCAAACAAAACTGGTAACTGTTTGCTCTCCTTTGGCTTAAGTAACTGGAAGTGTGGAGTCTAACTTGGTATGTTAGGTAAACTCAAAGTAATACCAATTTATGCCAGAATACTAGTTTTCCCCCCTTTTGAATCTTCTACATGTACCGTACAGTGCTCCTGAGAACTTAGCCACAGGATCTGAAAACTTACGCCTACCTGAAAACATGTTCATGGATGTGTATAGCAGCCTTACTCATAATTGTCAAATTTCCTCAAAAGGACAAATAAATTGTGCCACAGCCAGACAAGACTCTGTAGTGTTTAAAAAAAAGAAAAAGAAACAGAAAAGAGCTATCAGGTTATAAAATAACACAGAGGAAACTAAAATGCTCATTACTGAGTGAAAGTAGCCAGTCCACAGGGGCTGTGTGTTGTATGATTTCAGCTATGTGCATCCAGGATAAGACAAAACTATGGCGATGGTAGAAAGACCCGTGACTGCCGGGCAGAGGGCAGGGAGAAGTGGAGCAGGCAGGGCCCAGAGGACTTTTGTGGCCATCAAACTCCTCTGAATAGACACATGTCTTGCATCTGTTAAGAACCTGTAGATTACCCAACAGCAAGAAGAAACTCTGCTCCTTCAGGTGGATACAGCGAGCCACTGTAGGTTCCTCAGCTGCGTCAGTGTCCCACTGGGGCGGGCTTGTTGGTCACGAGAGAGGCCTCGCGGGATGGAGCATAGTGAGGCGCCAGGGGAAGTATCTGTATATTCTGCTTTGTTTTGCTGTGAACCTGAAACTCTCTGAAAAATGTAGCTGTTTTTTTTTTTTTTAACAAAAGTAATTTTCAGGGCTCTGTCAGAGGCCTGCGGTTCTCCACCTCCTGTAAGAACTCTCATGAGGCCCCTTCCAGGCCAGGGTGTAACCCCACTCAGTGGCCTCCTCTCTGCTCTGCATTCTTGGGCTCCACCTGGGTTTCCACAGGCCTAGGAATGACAGACTGCTGCTTGTCTGTCACAAGTACATTGATGGCTGTATAGAGTAATGATAATTCCTGAAATTAGTAAATTAGAAAATTCCATCTTTTCTATACATGAAAAAAGATTTTAATTTTTTCATATGATGCAAACAAATCATCTTTCGTCTCAGTTAAAAATGCATGCCAGCGTCCCAGCCTTCCCATGTGGTCGACACACCGAACTCAGCACTCTCTGAAAAACTGAAATTTTTTTCCGTTTCCTTTCCTCTGGTCAAATTGCGAATACACTGTGCCCCATGTCTTTAGAAAAAGGGGCGTTTCATCCTACCAACTCTACTGCACTTAGTAGGTAAACTTAAGTTTTTCATTTATTGTTCATAGTTTCCCACTGTGCTTAATTAATTAAAGAAAAATTCCAGTGGAGGTCATTGTTTGAGTGCAGGGCAGTGGTTTCCCAGGGAAACAGCTCCACAGCCCTGGTGACTTTCAGCAGCGTCTTCAGAAGGTCATCTGGACTCGGCACGGTGTCTGCGGGAGAAGCGCGACAGCCGATGGTGAGGCGTCCTCCACGAGCCATCCTTGGCAGCCCGTGTGCTCTGCACAGCACCCACGCCCAGAGCAACGCCGGTTTCCGGGCCTCTGTCCTGTGGCAGGTCTGGCGCATGCGCTGTGACGCACCATGCTTCTTCCCAGTGGAACTTCATGACGCATCGCAGAGCATGGTTTTTCTTCATAATGCTGCAATTTGGGGATGAAAATTACTTTAGGGAAATCAGTCAGAAGAGAAACTTTTAAAAAAGTTTCTTAGAGCTCACTGCTTTTGGTATGAAGTTAGAGCCATAATTCTCCTATTATTATTATTAGTAGTAGTATTGTTATTATTATTACTATATTCTTATTACAGAGGGCACTTTTCTAATATTTCAGTCATTTACTTAGCTGCTATTTTTCAACTATGTAAAGAAAAATATGAAGTAAAAATACTACATGAGTCCAGCATTTGAAGACATCGTGTTATACAAAGGGAATCTAATAAAATGTATGTTTTTCTTTATGATAATATCCATGTCACTCCAATAGACATTTCAAGTAAGCTTGGGTTGAATTTAACCCTAAAAGATGAAGGGGAAAATAACAGCATAAAGATGAAACTTTAAGTTCTTTTGACTCACAGACGTTGACAAATTAAAGCTGATCTTATAGGCTAAGGCACCAAAGGCATTTTTTAAAAATGTATTTAATACAAGGTCTCACTACCCATATCAGACTTGTAGTGATCCTCCTGTTTTCAGCCTCCCAAGAGCTGGGACTGCAGGCACGTGCTACCACACCCAGTCTCAGTCAGTGTCTCAGGGCACCCAGGGGCGGGGCTGGCACAGCACGTCAGGCGATCATATCCCCGGTCCCTGCTATAGTCTGCTGAGCTATCTGGCTGGCCCCCAAAGGCAGTTTATTTTTAAGAGAAAAGGAATTGAAAATATGTACTTTATCAGTTTAAATGTTATATTTTATAAGCTGATAATGTATTTGATGAAGGAATATTTTAGAATTTTATGAGAACAATCTTATTAATAAGTGATAGAATAACTTCTCATATTACTCATTGGGGTCCTCTGAGAGGCTGACTATGTCATTCACATTTCTGTGATGAATGAAAATAAAGCCGGGCATGGTGGTTCACACCTGTAATCCCAGCACTTGGAAGGCTGAGGCAGGAGGATCGGTGCGAGTTCAAGACCAGCCTGGGCTACAAAAGTGAGCTCAAGGCCAGGCTGAACTGCATAGTGAGACCCTGTCTCAAAAAGACAAATAAAATTAAAAAATAAAAAATAAAACAAGCCAATCTGGCAGAGGTTCACAAAGCAATGGATTTAAAGTTTTGACTAAATAATGCATCGCTAGAAAACAAATCAACAGTTAAATTATGTAAAGTAGATATAAACCTAGGAAAAATTAGCTGACAATGGTCTGCTTAGATCTAGTCTATAGAATAACGAATGCTATGGCTAGCTACAGCATTGATCACTGCTGCTTGATATGCAGATGAGCGCACTCAGAAGCAGCAACAAAGGTGTGGTTCCTCAGTCTTGTTTCTCTGAATGAGTTTACCAGACCTAATTTTGAGACTACAGCGCTAAACTCCGGTCCACAGGGAGTCTAAATGATTATTACGTGTGAAGCGCTTGCATCCACGCAGTGGAGCTTTACACCCGACCTGAAAGCAAGTCTCAGGGCCTGGAGTCTCCTGACTTCTAGCTGGCGCTGCTGAAGAAATGAACGCACTCATTTTCCAACTGTGGGCTTTATATTCAGACCATGTGCAGCAGACTGTACAGCAGAGATTTTTATCCCTAGTAAATTACCAGTCATTTGATGACCTTGTTATGGTCTACAAAATCCTGGGCTCAACCCTAGGCTTACATGAATTATCATAGTTTGAATGTCATATCCATGTCCTTGTGCCATGTTTAGGGAAAAGTGTTCTACGTGCTTACTCCTTTTTTTTTTTTTTTAGTACTGGGGACTGAATATTCTGGATTTTGTGTTTGTTTGTGTGGGCCATGCTGAGGATCAAACACAGGCCTAGCATGTGCTAGAAACTATTGGAACAATTAGAACAGTTTGCAGGGTGGCTCATTGTCTTCAGTTATTCTTCTCTCATTGCTGGGACAAATACCTGACACTCAAAATTTGAGAAGAAAGGTTTACTTAGTTCATAATTACTTGGAGGTCCCTACTCAGCTGGCTCTAAGGCAGCACAAGGCAAAGAGCAGAGAACAATGGGAGTGGCAGCAGCTCTGGCAGCTAGCTGGCTTCTCCCCTCCCTGCTTGTTACATTTTAACACAAATAACCTGCCCCAGGACAGGTACAGCATCCACACCTACTCAATCATAAACTCTGGAAGCCACCCCATGACTGCATAAGAATTTGGGAGGGACAGTTAGAGACAAACCATAACACTAGGTGTGCTGGCTTGATTTTCAGCAGCCCTCCTCAGAATGGCTCTGATGAACTATCAGGGCTGGGAGCTGGTGCTCTCTAGGAGGCCAATGGAGTCTTTTCATGTTCTGGGCCACATTGGCACAATTTAGCAAAGAATTGTAAGGCAGTGAATTTCAGAAATGATGTCAGAAGTCTGTAAAACAGTTGTTGAAATAGCATGTGTTCAGGTAATGAGGATGAACTGTATAAGCCTTATGAATTCCTTTCCTAGTGTCTTTTGGTTTGTAGTTTCATGATACAATATAATGCAGATACATTATATGACCTAGATAAGGAAGTTAGGTTATATGCAATTGTAGGCCTGAGTTAGTTGATTGATCTCAGAGACATAACATGAGACATTTTGACATTTTGTGGGAGGTGGCAGATAGAGGATATGTCTGAGCTCTAAACCAACACTAGTTACAGATGGGATGATTGTGATGGTTTCTTGCCACATGGGGTGAGTTGTGATACTAGACTTGAAGCTGCTAAAAGCTATGCTAATGCAGGACCATGACTAAATAGATTGATGTGAATGCCTATGAAGAGCTCAGTGGAGATGATGAAAAAGAACGAACTCCTAGAAAGTAAGTTTATGAGGAAACCAAGAGACATTCGTATTGAGCAGGCACAGTGAAGAGATGCATCTGAGGAGAGGCAGAACTCTAAGAAACCTGAGACCTGCACCCAAGGTCCTTAGGAAGAAGGCAGTTGGGTGACTGGATATTCACACTTGGGTTATCTGCTGTTTGGGAGGGACCTGGTTGGGAGGAGCTAAGGACTCTGCTATAGGAGAAGGCTGAGCATGGCACAGGAATGCTGAGAAACAGAGCTTGGGTGCACTTATGGGAGGGCCTTTACAGAGACACATCTAGAAATTAGGGTACATAGGAGCAAATAGAGCAGAGCCCCCCGAGTTGTCAATATGAGCACAACAGTGTGGAGGAAGAGGGCTGCTTCAGTTTCCTTCCCTACCTAAGCAGCTCCATCTTGTGGAAAGAATCCAAGTGGAGAGTAACTGAGTGTGTGGCATGAGGGTGTACCCGGGGAGCTGTGAGACATCCACCAGTTTGGGAATGACCTGTATATGAGAATAGAATAGCTGAGTGTTGGCTGTCAAGTAGAAGAGGGTATGAATGCTGGAGTGGAGTCAAGCCAGAGACTCGGAGTGTCAGTCAGCTGTGACTAGGGTGTTGATAGTAGGAATGTAGGAAAAGCCTTGATGGAGAGAAGTTGGAGGGCAGCTAGTGGACAGTGAATAGCTTGAAAATAAGCGTGAGGTCTGGAAGCTGGCTTATAATGTACCATTGGAATTTTTCTGGAAAAGCATTGAACTTGGTTTTTAAGTATGTGATTCCTAGGTTCTTGTCAGAGGGTATGCAGTGTGTTGTTACTCCAATGAAGCAAAAGCTTCAGCCCTGTGGCCCCTGCAGGTCTTAGGACCCAGAACCTGAAAGAGCTCAACAAATGGGACCTAAGTCTGGCAGGGTGCATGTGTATCTACATCCTGTGGTATGGATGGGCTTGTTTTCCCTGCAGTGCAATTGTGTATTTGTGTGTGAACAATGGAGCACGTACTGCACCACCTCTGCCAGATGCTGCTGCACTCTTCTCACTTCAGGGCTCTGGGGTTGTTCTATTGTCTGTTCCCTAGTCTGGCATTATTCCTGGGTCCCCTGATTCTAAGGAAAATCAGAGCACCAGTTTTTTAAACTGAAGTTCTACCCGACTGTTCTTAGGTGAAAATGAAGCGCTTCTTGTCCTAACCCTGGACCTGGTCATCACTGAGTGGCTCATTCCAGTAAAGATGGTTACAAATGGAGATTCATGGTCTTGTTAGCAGTGTTCTCTGCTTTATGTGTAACATCACTTTGAACTAAATTCTTGGGATCTTCATGTTACGAACAGTAGTGGATTCTATGGAGGCTTTGCTTTCAGGTTAAATTGCAAAGGAAGCATGTAATGCTTATGGAGTGCAGCTCTACACTACATAGAAACTATTTACGGAGGTTAATTGTTGAGTGTCATTTGTGTATCGTAGATTCGGAAGGTCTTCTCAAAACCAGGGAAAAGAATCAGAAGCTTCAGAGTCGAGCACAACGGCATCAAGAGAAAAAGGAGAAGATTCAGAGACACAATCGCAAACTTGGTGACCTGGTAGAAAAGAAAACTATTGATTTACGAAGTCATTATGAACGTCTTGCAGACCTCCGGCGATCCCACATACTAGAGCTCACCTCCGTCATATTCCCAATTGAGGAATTAAAGACTGTTGCGAGGTACAGTATTAAAGGCTTTTGACTCTAGGTTTATCACGAACATAATTACTGGGCCTCACTCTAGTGTTACTGGTTATCCTGGTCATAAAACCTAAATCTTATCTGTTTAGCAAACAGTGAATACTGCAGTGTGGGCAAGGGGGCAGGGCCCTTGTATGCTGTCCCCAAGCTTCCAGGTGACAGACTGAGTTACACTCCTGTTTTGCAACCATGTGGTGACTTATCTTAGTTAAGTTCTTAGGTAGGTTATTAGTTGTTTGCTATGAGGCACATTCTTTAACTTCAGTCTATTTCATCATCTGTTAAATGGGAATTGAAAAGTATTACTTTGTTCACTGTGAAATCGTGAGCGAATATGGCAGAAATACCTCATGTGGGCACCACATGCTGTCCTACTCTTTTCTTGCTAGATGGATTGACTGCTACTGTTAAGACTGACCTCTTGCCCCTACCCCGAGCTCATGCACACTGGAGACCAAACCAAGACTTTCAGACTGAACTACAGCTCTCACCCTTTTTTATTTTGAGAGTCTTGCTAAGTCACGAAGTTACCCAGGCTGGACTTGCGTTTGGATCCTCCTGTATCAGACTCTCAGAGTGCTGGGATGACAGGCATATGCCACCATGTACAGTTTGCAATACTCTGTTGATCAGTGGATTTAAAATTATTACTACCAAGGGCTTTTGTGTTCTCATAAGCACCAGGCTGTTGGAGCATGGAGGTTTTGGTCTCTCCTGGCTTTCTGCTTTCCAGCCCCTTTGGCTGGACATGATGGTGGACTCCTGCTAGGGTTTTTGTACTTCAGTCTGGCTTTTTGTCTCTTTCCATAATTGGCTGCCTAAAACCAAATGTTCTGATTTTATGCTTCTGCCCTGAAAATCTGCTGACTTTCTTACCAAGTAGTTTGTCATTAGCAAGAATTAAGAAATACAAAAGCAAACAAAAAGGTAAAATTTAAAATACAGCAGAATAGAAAGTTCTAAAGGGACATTTTAGATTATTGGAGAAAAGTTGGTTATTCAAAAATTGGTGTAGACAGCTGATCAGGCCTTGAGAGGTGAAACAGAAAAACACCAAATTTATAACTGAATGTGTGGTGTGATCCTGGCTTGGCTTCTGGACCCACAGAAAGGATATCAGCATGACAGTTGGAGTGACGTAGTTAAAGTGTGAAGGACTACCTGGGCAACTTTCCTTGAAAGAAGAAGAGTTGTCTTCATTTTAGCTGTGCCTGACCCTATTTCCATGTATTGGTAGATACAGAGCTGGCTTTTCCTGTCCTTTCATTTGGCTTTAAGCAATGCATGTTGGTCTAGCTGAGGTACTGGTGGTAGTCTTTGAAGACAGCATCCATGTTTCCCTGATAGCCTACACTAGCTGCTCTATAATATGAGCCAGGATGAGACAGGATGAAGAGCCAGTGCTCCCCACTGTTGGCTGGGATTGAGCCTTGAGATAGAGGCTATAACTTCCTGGGACTTGAAAGATTACACATCAGCATGAAAGATACTGTCTCAGTTGTGTAATGCAGATTACTCTGCATATCCTTCTCTCGGCATATCAGAGGTAAATGCAGGCCTCCTACCTAGCCTAGCTCGCAGTGCTCACCTACTTCTTGCAATTTTTCAGTCATTCATTTTCAAGCCACTCCTCCTTCATGACTGAATAGAACCTGGGTTTGGCTCTGGGTCGAGGTCTTTGTTTCTAATAACCATCACCATGGCTGGATTTACGACCCCTTGGCTCCCCTTAACTATAAATATGCCTTATTGTCTTTATTCTTGCCATGGGTTGCACTAGAAGTGGGAAATTGGGATTAACTTGATGGGATTTTGGGATTACAAATATAAACTTCTTGGACTGAGATGAGTGCCAAAGAGGGCTCCCTACAGAAGTTCTGTAGAGGAGTTAATAGTATCACAGCAGTGTGGAATACTTTATCTTAGTTTTTTGTTTTTTTGTTTTTTTGCATTTTAATTGGGAGGAGTTCAGTGAAGTAAATGTAGAAAAACTTTAAAATTATGTAACTTTTCTGTAGAGCTCACATCTTTTCCAAAACAAAAGGCATGTGCCATGTAACTTTCCAGTGAGAATCAGAACACATACACAACAGTGGCTCTATAAGATTGTTAGCTAGGGACATTCTAGCTGTTGTGGTTTGTATGTGCACCTTCTGTGATATTTGTACTGTGATGAACTTGCCTGGTGATGCATTCTCAGAATGAATCCCCTTTAAGTGATGTATGACTGTCTAGTATGTCAGTTCTAGAAAACAAAGTGACAAAACTTTTTCTTCTGTGCTGAACCATTTTATAGTCATTTTTTAAAGGGAGTGCTTTGAAATTAGCACTAGAATAAGATTTCATGTTCATTTGCATGTCTTTAAACTTTCATTGCTGGAAGAAGAAAGGTAAAAGTACAACTCAGAGTTGGCCACAGTGCCCTGCATTAAGTTACTGTAATATCTTGGCTGAGAGGGAGAAAACTTAAAGAAGCGCTCGCTGCCTGGAGGGAGCAGGGGTCCTCCCCAGGCTGCCTGGGTCCTGCTGACTTGTCTGGCACCATCTGTGTACTTCTGACTCACCAGCTACACCAGGCATCCGGTTCCCATAGACATGTCTTTCCCTTCAGTGCACTTGTACCCATAATGCTTTTCATGGTGGATTTTTATTCTACTCTTTTGTGAGACCCAGTTAGAGACAAGAGCACCTTTATACTGACACATTTTTTCTTCTTCACTGTGCTCACATTTGCATTGGTGGTTTAGAGAGTATGGCAGACGCACCTGCCATGTATGTATGTGACTGAATTTGAAGCAGAATTGTCTTCATGGATGTCTTAGTTACTTTTTACTCATTGCTGGGACAAATACCCGACACTCAAAATGAAGGAAGGAAAGGTTTATTTAGCTCACAGTTTGTGGAGGTTTCAGTTCATTCTCCACTGGCTCCAAGGCGGCAGAAAACAAAGAAGAGCAGAGGAGGGGCAACAGCTGCAGCATCCAGCAAGCCTCTCACTTCCAAATTCTGTGGCAAAGCAGAGCTCCTCCAAAGTGGTGTGGCTGCAAGATCAAGCTCTTCCAAAATGTATCAGCTACCACAATGGATTATTATGTTTTTCGCTTCCCTCCCCTTCAAAAAATCTATTTTTGCTTAAGAATTTCCCTGAAGAAATGGTAAAAATTAGTCATTCTTAGTTTTTTCAGACACGGACTTGCTATGTAATTCAGGCTGGGCTTGAACTCACTGTGTAGCCCCAGCTGGCCTCAAACTCAGTAGTTCTCTTGCCTCAGTCTCCCAGAGGTCTGTGAGTTCACCACCACGACCAGCTTGCTGTTGTTAAATTTGGACCTTGGAGCGTGTATCCAAATGCGCCATGGGCTGAGGGGAGGGAGCGGGAAGCACTCTTGCCACACACGGAAGCATGGAGATGGGTGCAGACCGGTGCCAACTGAGTCCGGATGTCCTGCTGTTGTTGTGGGACACTGTTTTCATTTGAAAGGAAACTCAGAGTTTAACTTGATCATGTGAAAACTAAGTTTTTCATAGATGTCTATGTTAACATGTTATTTATTGTTATATTGTAGTGAATTACTTAAATAAATTTTTCTCATTTTAAATTCTGGTGGAGCAAATGGTTTAGCAATATAAGCAAGCTTCCCTTGGGATCCTGAAATATTCTAAACAGGTAAAAGCATGTGGAAACCAAATTATTTGAGATGCTGCTACCTTGGAGTCAGTTCGTTATGCCCTCTTCAATTTGTGAGAACTTCCTGCCGAAGCCAGTTTTTGCTTCATCTTTGCTAGAAATCACATGCCTCTATATCCCAGTTAAGTTCCCATGCTCAGGGGCAACTTTGTATTGCTGTCCCATGTATGAAAAGTATAATTCCTGTCAGTCTTAATAATGCTGACTGTATGGGGTGTGTGGTGATGAGCTCTGGGAGCTGAGGCAGGAGAGCAAATGTTCAAGGCCAGGGGAACTTGGTGCCTAGAGAGATCACATCTCAAAATGAAGCAAGGACTGAGATCGTGCTCCAGGACTGCAAAACACAAAAAACAGCCTGTCCCTGAAACATGCATGCATTTCTGACTTCTAGAGATCCTGCAGATGGATCTGCAGAGAGTGACAGTGCCATGACCTCCAGCACTGTGAGCAAGCTTGCTGAAGCCCGGAGAACGACCTACCTCTCAGGACGGTGGGTCTGGGATGACCATAATGGCGACACCAGCATCAGCATCACGGGGCCCTGGATAAGCCTGCCGAACAACGGGGACTACTCCGCCTACTATAGCTGGGTGGAAGAGAAGAAAACAACACAGGGGCCTGGTGAGAAGCAAGATCCTGGACAGCTGCTTGTGTGTGTGTTGAGATAAAGCATAGGTGTCAAACTGACAACTTTATAATAGTCAAGCAGCATTCTGTATTTGAAATGTTGTGCAGCTGTCAAAAGTGCTCCATCACCAGAACTGAAAGTGTGTGGTATGAAAGTGTGGCATGGGCCCAGGTCCATGAGGGGGCTGAGCTGTCAGTGGCCTCCTTTCTGGCTTCTTTCACAAGGTTACATTGTGGCAAGTATTAGTTCTCTGTTTTTAGTGGCTCAGTAATATTCCATTAAATGGATATATTCCATTTTGTCTGTGTTCATCATCTAATAGGCTGAAAATACTGGTTCTCACTGTGTAGCTCAGTCTAGCTGTGAACTTACTAAGTAGCCCAGGTTGACCTTGAATTGTAAGGAGCTTCCTGCCTCAATTTCTGAGTGCTGGGATTGTAGATGTGCACCATTGTGCCCGGTTGAAACATTTTTATATATTTCAGTTTGGGGGGTTAATATTCCTTTATTGGTAAAGATCTCATTTAATAATATACGTTTATAGTCTAGGGGTCCCTTTTTTTTTTTTTTTTTTTTTTTTTTTCCCGGGACCAGGGTTCGAACTCATGACCTTGCACTTGCCAGGCAGGCACTTGTGCCATGGAGCTATCTCCCCAGCCCCAGGGTCCCTTTTTTAGTTTGTAACTTGTACCATGTTTATTTAGCAATTCTGACTGGAAATTGAGATGCCCTAATAGAAAAACCTTTTAAAACTCCTGTAGTTTCTCTCAGAAAATGGAGGATTGCTCAGTTAGTTACTCAGCACATATTTAGTGAGCACAAGTTTTGTTGTGCATGTACTGGATGCTGGGGATACAAGGTGACCAAGACAGATGTGGCCCTTTGCCCGTCTCAGGTGAGTAAACAATTAGACAGTCAGTCAGAGATGGAGTGTCACAGGTGCTATGGGGGCCAGCAGTATCCCAGGGCAGGGCAGGGCAGGATACAAAGGAAGGGATGTCTTTTCCGTTAGGGAGTTTGGAAGGGACACTGGGGACATAATATTTAAGCTGGCATCAATTATTCTGATACTGCATTATTAGGTCCAAGTGATTCGGACTTTTATCTTCATTTCTGCCTAGCAGGGTTTTAGGCTTATTTGCTCTTACATTTTATTTAGCAAAAGCAAATAAGCAAAAACAAAATCAGTAGATCTTTGTCTGGCCATGGAGTGGCAAATACAACTTAACAATCAGTAACATAATGATGAAGTTACAAAACAAAGCCTCTGCTTGTTAACGTTTTGTTATTTATTTGTTGAAGTTAAAGGTGCTATGGGATTGTTGTTCTTACCCTTCAGACATGGAGCATAATAACCCTGCCTATACCATCAGTGCCGCGCTGTGCTATGCCACTCAGCTGGTCATCATTTTGTCTCACATACTCGATGTCAATCTTCCCAAAAAGCTGTGCAACAGGCAAGTAATTAAAGGTGGTGCTGTGTTCTGTGCTGTGCATCAGCCAAGGTTTTGGGAGTTCTTAATTCTGTTTTAGCCAGGAACAAGAATTAAGGTATCACAAGCCAGAAATATCTGATAGAAATATTCAGATTTAGGGTTGCAGAGATACCTTGGCAGTCTAAGTACCTGCCTGACTAGTACAAGGACCCAGATTTGATCCCTGGTACTGCATGCTGTGCTGTGCTGGCCACTGAAACCAGGTGTGGGGTGCACCCCTGTAATCCCAGTGTTGAAGAGGCTGAGACAAGAGGATCGCTATAAATCTGAGCTGTGTAGCAAACTCTACCAAATGATTTAAAAACTAAAGAAATACTCAGATAGGTAGATTGATTAATTGATTTATAATGTATTGGTTATTTTCCAGCCTCTCCAGTGATGGATTACAGGCATGTACCACCATGCTGGGTCTCTTTAGCTGGCTCATTGTGCCTTTGGGGTGGGGCTGGTGTGGCACGTGGTGCCAGAGATAGAACCCAGTCCCTGCACTTGCCTAAGCAGATGCTTATTTTACTGGGCTCTCTAGCTGGCCCTAAGAATGAATGAATGAATGAATGAGTGAATATGTATGTATGTATGTATATATATGTATGTATGTATGTACGTATGTATGTATGTAATACAGCATCTACAGGGTCTCACTACACAGATCTGACTTGTAGTGATCCTCCTGTTTTTCAGCCTCCTAAGTGCTGGGATTATAGGCTTGTGCACCACGCCCAGTCAAATCACTAGTTTAGAGCACCCTGGGGCTGGGGCCAGCACTGCAGGCCCAGAGATCCAACCCCTGGCTCCTGAGTCTGCCTACAGAGGCGCTTTAATCGGCTGAGTTATCTACTAAGAATTATTTTTGACTACTTAACAGTTTACCCCAGCGTCACTCAGGCAATATATTTGCTTATGGGCTGATTATTCCGAGCATCACTCAGGCGTCCTTTCAGCGTCTTGTTTGCATGAGGTGCACTCCTACATTTGTTTTATATCAGCTGTGTTTTGCACACTTTTTTATTTAGAACATTTTCACCTTTGTTGTTTGTTTCTAGTGCATCTAGTAAGTTCTGGTTATTTTCTTTTACGAATTGGTGTTTCATTTGTGAAAAGTAACCTATAATATTGTGCTATATAGTCTGTTAAAACTTTTATTATAAGTACGTTAGATATGAGTTTTATGTTTTCCTAAACCCAGTGATGTTCTTTTACAATACAAAGTAGACATATTTGAGGCACTAAAAATGAATTTGAAGGAAGTACCAGAAGATCTGTAGTAAAAAACACTGAAAAAGAGAGACGTTAGCAAATCATTGAGGAAAAGCTTGTATAATGAAATGGAAAAGCAAAAAATCTTACTGTAAATTGTTTATAATTAAGAAATAGGATTTTAAAGAAAAAACAAAACTAAAAGAATTCCATTATTCAAAAATTCAGTGATTATAATAATTCTGTTAGTGGTTTTGCCCTGATTGAACAACATCTAACAAGCTATCTTGTATTCAAAAATCAAGGGAAAAAAATGTTATAAAATATCTGCACCTTCTGAACCAAACAGTATGGAATTTGTTACTTACTCAAAACCAGGGGTTTGAAAAGTTATTTACAATTTAGATTAAGTCTCACAAACCAAGTAATTGAAAAATACGAAAGAGCAAAACAGCAGCCAAGATGTCCATCGTCAATGTCATCACTGTGGCATTTAGTGCATAGATGTTTTATCAAAATTATATCACCCAGAGGAAAAATGGCAACACCAACATGACAGTGTAAAGTGTGTTGTTCAAAGAAAGACAGTAATACAGAAAGATTTGAGAGAGGAGATACTATTGTCCAGTTTCTGTATTAAATTTTCTTCTCTTTTAAAACTTTTCTTAGTACATGTTTGCAGTTCATGAAGTTTATAGTCATCTGTAAATTTTCATCTTGGGAAGTGATTACATGTGTTGAGTGTTTTAAAATAACCTGTACACAGTCAGGTATGGTGATGCACACTATAAACTCAGCGCTTGGGAGGCTGAGCCAGGAGGGTGGAGGGCTGCCCTGAGTTGAGAGCTATTAGACTTAGTGAGTTCACAGCTAGATATAGTGAGACTCTACCTCAAAAAACCAAAGTAAAACAAATGCCAGACACAGAAAAATAATTGATAAATTTATCATTTCTGTATTTCCTGTTATATAATAAAAATGAACAATTTTTAGTTATTCTCTATTTAAATAATTGGGCAGGTAAGTATTTAAAGATGTGGAAAGGGTCTACCCATTTCCTGCTAAGGCGCTGCTTTTATCTTCTGTGCATGTCAAGTAGATAAATCCCTTATCTGCCTACAGGACACACAAGTATAAATACAGTGTCCCAAAATATTTCGCACTTTGCCTTTCATAGGACACTGCCCCTATATGGAGTACATTGGCAACAAAAGCATAGCCACTGCCCTCTGTGAGTGTGTGTCCTGTGGGGGACACAGATGACACCCAGTATGTGTCTCGTGGTGATAGATGCTATAAAGCACATTGAGACAGATGAAGGCCTTGTGTCCGTGAGTGGGCACACATGAACCCACAGGAGGCAGGGGTGAGCCACAGAGACCTTGAGGAAAGAGGTTGCAGATGGAGAGGCTGGCAGGGCCTAGGCCCTGGGAGGATGGGCATGGAACGGAGCTGCATGGAGGGCAGAGAAGGAGAGGAGTGCATACCTGTGGGCCTTCAGTTGTGTAATGGGCACAGGATCCAGCCAATCCTCTCACATGCTTCCAGGAATGTTTCCACTGTTATTTCCTTTGTGCGTAAGTATTTGTGTGGTGTCAATTCCTGAAGTGTGGCTTGGCGAGAAGGCAGGTAGGTGCATTGTAAGTGCTTGTGTAGGTGCAATGAAATTGCCATCCATGAGGATGACAGTTTCTTCTTAGAAGATGTCGGTAATGGGCAGTTTTGTAGGGAGGCAGAGACACAGGGGAGATTGTATATGAACTGTAGTGTGAGGCAAACTCTTCAGATGAAAATTTTAAGACATTGTTTTCTGAAAAATAGCATTCTCCAAACTTATGTTCATTTTACAGTGAATTTTGTGGAGAAAATCTCAGCAAACAGAAGTTTACTCGAGCAGTGAAGAAACTGAATACAAATATCCTATACCTTTGTTTTTCTCAGGTAGGAAAATGTGTTTTGAACCGATTTGTAATTTGTGACATAACTAAAAATAGTAATCAATTTTTTGCTTTTTCTAGCATGTAAATTTGGATCAGTTACAACCACTGCACACCCTCAGGAATCTCATGTACCTGGTCAGCTCAAGCTCAGAGCACCTGGGCAGGTAGGATGGGTGCCTCTTGTGACTTGGGAGTGTAGCAGTTGCGTGTGCTAGCAGAGGACTTGCTGTTCTCCACCCCAGCTTCTCCAGCAGCCCTCTGTCTGCTAAAGGAAGTAATAGACAGTCATGTTTGAACTATGAACATTCTTCTATAGTAATTTCTTAGAGAAAATGTCAAACACCTAATATGTAGCAGAAAAACCCACATGTTTCTGGAGTGAGACCTTGCATAGGTTCCCTGAAAACCAAAGGCCAATCATCATTTTCTCAAACCCACATAGGTCTTTTCTCTAGCTGCCTAGTGTCAAATGTCAGTAACAAAAAAGATTACCTGGGGCTGCAGTCTGGTCTGTAGATCTTTTTAGTCTCAGCCCACAACCTGTCCACTTTTTGTGTTTGCTCTTATCATAAACACTTAGAACAGTTACAAGAATAAAGACTGTTGAAGCAGATCTATACAGTGTATATGATGGGGTGGCTAGTCATCAGGAGTGTTGGGGGCCAGTTATATTCATGTAGGGGAAAAGTTGGATATATACCACCTTCCATATACAAATAAATTCCAGATAATATAAAAACTTTAAAAGGCTAGTGTTTTGTAATCATAGGGTGGAGAAAGAATTCCTGAGTAAGTCCCAAAGCCCAAAACAGTAAGAGAACAATTTTGAATTTTAGTATAAAAACTAAGTATCTCAGCTGGGCATGGTGGTGCACATTTCTGACCCCAGCCCTCTGAAAAGCTAAAGTAGAAAGAGCGCAAACACCTAAATGTTTCTAGTAAAAGTCACCATATCTTTAACAAAATTAAATAGGTTCTGCAGCATTTATAATAGACAGAAGATTAAAACTTATGTTTCTTAAATCTTTCAAATCAATAAAGGACAGACAATAAAAAAGATGCAGAAGAGCACATAGAAAGAGATGAAAGCCATGAGTCTCACTCAGGAATAAGGAAGTGATGTTTGAATCAGGTTTCCGTTTTTAATAATCAGTTGGGAAAAAAAATGGAATGTTCAGTTATATCCAGTCTGAGTGATTATAGCGCTCTTAACATGAAAGGTGTGTTTCTTTGAAAGATGTAAAGTTTCCAGGTATGGCACATGCCCGCAGTCCCAGCATTCTGGAGACGGAGACAGGAAGAGCATCTCAAGTTTGAGGCCAACCTGGGCTACATAGTGAGACCCTGTTTTAACAAAACGTAACAAATGTCCTGTTACTTTTTGCTTAACGTGAAGATTACCTTTTGGTTGATTTCAAGGCCTGTGCTGCATATGAGTACACACAGCTGGGCTGTTGGTTACGTCTGCGGTCCTGGTCCTTGGGTTACAGGTCAGGAAGCAGAGCTCTGGAATATCTTTTTCCAGGTCGTCAGTTATAGGGCCTAGAGAGGATAGTGAAGGAACCTGGGCAGAACTGACTTCTGGATCCCACGCACACCGTCCAAGTTGGGCTTCCCATTCTGAGTCTAAGATAACCTTCTTTGAATAAGTTCAAACTTCCAGAAAAATAACAAAGATAAAAACGACACAGAGATCATCCCTTTAACCGGATTCGGTTACTGTTAGTGACTTACCCCATCTGCTCAGCATTTGCTCAGTCTTTCTTTCAGTGCACATGTATACGCACATACACAGATCTTTTTCCAGAACTCTGTAAGGTGCACACGTTAGGCTTCTGACCCCTAAGTACTTTGGTGTGCATTTCCTAAAAGTAAGATATGTGACGCCTGCATCTCAGTGATGGCCCTCAGCAAGCTTCACATGGGCACAGTTCTCTCAGCTGCTATCCAGTGTACATTTATCCGTGGGCAGGCCATTTCCTCCATAGTGTTTTTCCTCTAGTAAAGGATCCAATCTAGAGTCAGGGATTACATGTAGTTAGTATCTGTATATTTTTAAACTCTTCTAAATCTGGAACATTTTAACAGCCTTTTGTTTTTATAGTATGAGCATTTTTTTTTTCCTTTTAAAAAGCATGAACTCCCTCCCGAAAATACCTTTGCTTTGGGATTTTTGTTTCCTCCAAGTAGTCCGGCTGTCGAGGCCTGCAGGAGTACTGCTCCAGGGTGCTCTCTTATTGCACTCCTTTCTGGAGGCACAAATCTGAGTTCAACTGGCTGGAGGCCTTGTCCCCAGTCACAGTGCTTCCCAGCTCCCTGTGGTTTCTGTGTGTTTCCACGTTTTTTTTTTTTGTTGTTGTTGTTGTTGTTTTTTATGGCCGGCTTAGCCTGACTTCTGGCCCTTGACTAAAATGAAGTCATGTATTAAAGTGAACGACAGATTATAGAATGTCTTTTATGATCTTTCTCTTCCAAGACATTATAGGGAAAAAGAGCCAATCCTCTTGCTACTTAGTTCTGTGTGCTGTGTCTCTGGCGTAGAGTGTGCTGGGTGGGAAATATCGTAATGGTTCAGTCTTCAAGTGATGGCAAGGAGGCATTGTGCTCCTCTAACTGTTTGAAATCAAAGTTCATCCACACTGGCGACTGCAGAGCTGCCTGTCAGAATACTCATTTTCCCATGCTGCTGGCCCCTCCCCCAAAATATCTTTTTAGCTTTGTAAAAATTTGCAAAACATCTCATTTGAAAATAACAGTGCTAGAGCCTAGGAGATAGCTCAGCAGAATAAGCGCCTCCCTGGCAAGCACAAGATCCTGAGTTCAATCCCTGGTTCTTCAGGAATCTTCCATTTGTTCAATTTTCATTCTGAGCACTTAATTGAGTGCTTGTGCTGTGCCACTTGGAATCTGTCCTATGTGGGAGTTCAAGCAAAGAACCAGGTTGGAGGGAGGCACCCTGCAGGAACTCTACCTGCAGAAAGAAGAGGGTATTTCTTCCCCTGTCCTTACTGCCAGTGTCCTGGGAAACCTTTAAGGAGGGACCTGGGGAAAGTGGCAAACCCATGATTATGAGAACCCCCAGAATAAAGAGGCAGCATCCAGGAGGAGCAGCAGATGGGCAGAGCCTCCACTTGGGAGCCTTACCCGGGTGCTGTGCACTGCAGCGAAGTTGAACAGTGTAGACTTAGCGGCCTTGAGGTAGGGATAGAAGGAACCCAGCCCAGAGGCACAGGAATTGTGAGTCCCTCAAGGAAAAAGAGGCAGCTCTGAAAGAAAGTGGGAGATGGTGAGGGTGAGGTGTGAAGGCATGATCCGGGGTGCCATATGGAGGGTGGAAGGGGGCTTCTGTGGTGACATCAGTACCCCTGTGACCCTTGATTTGGAGCCTGAGAAGGAGGAAAGAGTCGCAGCTGGCTTTGGTTGTCTGAGGTAAGTTTCAGGTAGTAGCTCTCAGATCTAGAGATCCAGTGAGCAGGAATAGATCAAGTAGGAGAGGAACAGGGAAAGAAGACTTTGGAGTAGACCTGCTCTCCAAGGACAACAAGGTAGGCAGGAAAGAAATAGAGCATATGGAGAGCCTTAAAGAAGGGGAAACAGACCGTGGAGCCGAGGTCCTGGCTGCAGTGCTCGTTGGTTTTTTTGGCAAAGAAAGTTTTAGGGAATGAAACCGTCTCCTGCCAGTTCTTACACACCTCATCCTATGAAAAGTGTTGACTTCTGTGTAGGTCAAGGCCTTGAAGACTTGTGAATTGCTCACTGAAATCAAGGAGAAAACCCTGGGGTTTTAATCCTTGTAAAGCCCAGAACACCATGCTTAGAACATACATGTCAGCATTGACTGCTGTGTCCCAGCTGGGAAATAAATGGTCTTGGGACCAGAATATTAGGGACCTGGTGAGGGACATTAGATGCCATTATCAGCCTTTATTGTTCTAGGAGCTACCAGGAGTTTGGGGCCAAAGACTAAAATATGCCAAGGTATTTTCATCTTCAAGTGTTACTTTAGTCAAAGTCATGATCAGTGAAACTCTTAGTTGAGCTGAGGCATCTTTTGCTTATCTGGGGAAATAAGCATGAAATCCTTGCTGCTGCAGGGATGTGGACCCACCTTTCCTGCAGCTTCAGGGCAATCCCTGGAGAGGCCCTGGGTGGGGATGGCTGCCTGACCCCTGGAAGCAAGAGTTGGCAGGCAGTTGAAGCAAGAAGCAGAAAGGCCTGCGTAGACTTTGTCTGCAGAATGGGGCTGAAGAGCCGGAGGAAGAGCTCTTACACATGGCTGTGAGGATGTCACTCAGGCCGTTTGGAAAATAAAATACGTTTTTTTCCTGAAATGCAAATGTAGTTACGGAGGAATATAACCTAAGTAGGCCTCTCATTTTGTGCAACAGATGTGTCCCTGCACCCAAGTGTCCCAACCCATCGCACGCAGTAGTGCAGGAGGGAGGGTGATCTGCTGCTGCGTAAGTGCCAGAGTATTGTTGATAAGCTTGGATGATTTGTATGCAGCCAGATCACTGCTGCCATTTGAGCCTGAAGAATTTTTTTTATGTGGAGCTTCCATAAAACAGGAAATATCTCTCTAATTTCCTTTGTGTACAGTTTATAACTTGTTACATGATAGAATACACCAGAGTATACATCAAATAGTTGATTCTGTCAGAATGCTGTTACTTCATGGACACTGTACTTGTTTAAAACAGGAAGTCATGCTTTGAACACCAGCGTGGGTCTTGCATGTGGATGGATTTTGTTTTTTTACACAAAAAAACATGAGTAGAATTGAGGAAAAGTGTGACATTACTGTTTTATTCCTGACTCAGGTGGCAGTTGTTACTTGGGTAAACAAAACCTTCACCCTAGAGCTACAGGGCATGCAGTGGAGACTTTGGAAGTGGTGTGTGGGAATGGCGGTGGGTCCTTCTGCCCCATGAGGTAGGGTCTGAGAGCAGACAGCGTCTGACCTCAGGCTGGGGAGCAGTGCTTCTCTGTAAGCCGCCTCTCACTTTCTGCACATAGGTCTGGACCTTTCGAAGTGCGAGCAGACCTGGAGGACTCCATGGAATTTGTGGACCCTGGAGTTGCTGGAGAATCAGATGAGAGTGGAGATGAGCACATAAGCGACGAGGAGACTGACTTGGGCACAGACTGGGAGAACCTGCCAAGTCCCCGGTTCTGTGACATCCCCTCCCAGCCTGTGGAAATATCCCAGAGCCGGAGCACCCAGGTGTCCCAACCCATCGCAAGCAGCAGTGCAGGAGGGATGATCTCCTCTGCCGCAGCCTCCGTGACCTCCTGGTTCAAAGCTTACACTGGACACCGTTAGTGGACACAGGCTAGTGATGTCTGTGATTCTGAGAGCTCTCCCTAGTAAACCTTGCCTGTTTAGCTAAGACAGAACTCAGAACAAGAAGGATTATTGTTTGGAGCAGGGGGACAAGGGGTTTTGTGTGTCAGATAGCTATGATTTTTGACCCATATGCTTATTGTAATAGAGCAGAGGGTATGAAGAGACTTCTGCCCACCATATTGCTGGCAGAGGGGGCTGCGTGAGGCCAGGTCTGTGAGGGAGATGCCCCTGGGTTCTGATGTGTCCCAAGCCCCACAGACCCTGGTCAGTGTCATTTTTGTGATGCTGAAACTTAAGTTATAGAGATTGGATGAATCACCAAGAAGAGTTTCTTGGTAACTTGGAAGACAATAACTTTTTCTACTTTTTTTTTTTTTTTTTTTCTTTTTTGGTAGAAAACCAGCAGGCAATTTGAAAATTTTCATTTCTTTGGTTTTTACAATAAGGGATTGAGCTGTGTTTGGGAGAGGCTAGTTTTCTAATGGGAAAGAGTAATTTAAAACTCAGTTCATTTGTGCTGCTCTGTTATCACTCATCACCTTCCTGGGTTTCTCCCCAAGGCCACAAACACCAAAGAAGCTAAGGTCTATTTATCTGTAGGACAGATACCCATGAATGGGAAGAAATCCCAACTGCAGGGAAGTCCCAGAGAAGTTTATTTTTTTGTGTTCTGTGGGGAACTAAGCTCATTCTTACCTATTTTATTGAATTCCTGCCACTCACTCTATGTCTATATTGAATGAAATTTATTTTTTATGAGTGAAAGTAAGTCATAGAAGCCAGGCGTGTTGACACAAGCCTTTGATACCTACACTCAGGAGGCTGAGGCAACAGGATTGCTGTGAGTTCAAGGCCAGCCTGGGCTACATAGTAAGTTTTACAGGACTGCATAGTGAGACCTGATCTCCCAAAAAAAAGCATATAGGTCATTGCTTGAGTAAGCTAATTGTCTGCCTGGACACAGGTGCCACCTAGGTAGGCAACATTTGGTCATTTCAAAATGTCCCGTTTCCTGAGGGATATAGAGGAAGGTGTTCTCTGGAAGGTGGTCCTGCTTGTGTGCCTCCTGAGGCCCTGCTGCTCTGTAGGCTGAGCTTGGGTCAAGACGCTTAGCAGACCCTACTGGCTGGTGCTGCTCTGTCCTGGGGAAGGCTCACAAGAGGAGAACTTCCCCTTACCAGGAAAGCAGTTTCAGCTACCATGGCTTGCCATTTTCTTAGTGACAATCTTAAACTGTAGTAAGAGGCATTATGTACAAATACGTAGTTTTTTATTTTTAATAACTGCAAAAGTCCTATGTAACAATTACAAAAGATCCTATGAAAAATTTTTGACAGGCATTATTAGCGTATCTTAGTGTGATTGCCGTGCAGTACCTCAGATAAATTATTCAGAGGTTTGCCATACACTAGCCTCTCTTCTCATTGTAATTATTACACTTGGTAGTTTGCCTCCAAACTTGAGGTGCTATGTAATAGCCTTTTTTATTGGTGTATTTAGTGTTTGGTCAAGTTTTGGGTAAATTGGGAGGAAGGAGTTCATTCCTATAAAGAGTTCCAGGTTCCTTGGCTTTGAATTTTCTAAGGGGGGAGGCAGGCTGTCTGGGATGCTTTACGTCCTATCTGTGTTTTCAAAGTGTTCAGTCTGGTGATAATAGTTGGGCTTGTATTTTATCATCCAGTTCTGTAATCCATAAAGTAGAAATGGTGAAATGAACAAATACCAAATGAACTTAAGGGCCAGCCAGATAGCTCAGCTGACTACAGCACCTGCTTAGGCTGGCACTGGGACTGGGGTTCGATCCCTGGTGTGCTGTGCAAACCTCCCCCACCACACCCCCCATGCTGAGGAGAGATAGACTGGCGTGGTAGTGCACGCCTGTAATCCTAGCGCTTGGGAGGCTGAAAACAGGAGGCCCACTACTAGTCTGATCTGTGTAGTGAGACCCTGCAGATCCTGTACTACAATACATAAAAAAGGATACAAGCCAAATAAGTGAACCTAGAAACCATGAATATGAAGTAAAGCTAAAGAACAGACATCACCAATTCATAGCTAAAATATTCAACAAAACAAGGACGTGGGAGAGTTAGGGGCTGATAAGGGCATATCATGTTCATATCGGCTAGAGGCACTTTACGTTGGGCTTACACTGCTGAAATATTTTTGGTTTCATTATTTTGCACTGGATCTATTCTGTAAATATTTTTAAGTAACATGTTTCAACCACTGTTTTTCTACTCTTTGCTGCTCATTAAAATCTCTTTATGTAGGTGCCAGAACAGTATGTAAACAGCTTTTTAAAATTTAAGCTGTTTTTTTTTTTTTAATGAAAAGCCATAGAACTTGTCATGTTGTTCATGTTAAAACGATTATTGAAACAAGGTAATATGAATAAAAACCCACAGCCACCAAATAGGCTGCTTTAGTCTTAAGAGAGACATTTTTGTAATGGAATATAACAAAAGTTTTGCACAGTTAAGGGAAAGAAAGTGTCACATCAAGTATGGGGGACAGGAGCCGTGTAAGGGCTCAGGTGTGATTTGGAAAGTGTATTCAGTGCCGTGCTGTTAAAAAGAACTGCAGTGCTCCTCCTGGTGCAGGAATGTCCACTTGCTCTGCAACTTCCAAACCAGTTTGAGTCATAAAAATGTTTTTTAACTTTTATTTGTATTACTGCAAATAAATCCTTTAATAGTGTTCTGCTAGTAGTCTTTTTCAAACTGCTATCTCTGTTGCTACATTTAGAGCAGCAAGAATAAAAGCTAGCCTTAATCCTTTACATGACTTATACATTTTTTAGAGACTTTTCACAGGTGGGAAAAAAAGCCTGCTAATATATTTTTTAAATTATAAATAACAGTGGTATTAATGGTAATCATCTTTGTTTCACAAGCTTTGAAACTGGTTGCTTACCAATTCCATACTTTCTTCAAAGATAATTTCTCTTTGGGAGCCACAGTATGGCAGCAGAATCCTGGGCTTCTGGTGTTCACATGGAATCTGCCCAGACTTTCTTCGTGACAAGAGAGAAAATAGAGGACCAAGCACTGTTTGGGTGACTAAACTCCCCTAGATGGATTGTCAGTATGTTTGAAGTTCATGTCGAAGGGATAAGTGACTGCCATGGAGCAGCCAGGCCCAGCAAGAGGTGAAGTGAAGAGCTCTCGCCCTATCGCTGTACACCTTCACCAAGAGATTAACAAGCAACCTAAAGGACTCAAGAGGAGATCTCGGGCAGGGTGTGGCTTCACTCTCAAGTTACAAGCAGACTTCCATCTACTGCACTAAGGAGCATCCTTGGATCCAGAACTCCATCATGGCTAATGCAACGATCTGACTGAAGCAGATGGTAAGAAGAAACGGTAACTCAGTGCTTGGGGTCATTTGAAAGTTGTTTCATGACAGTGTCTGAGGGAGTTGAAACTGAGCTCTTGTGTAAGCCATCCTGCCATCCAGCTATGAAACACGATAAGAGCCCCTCTACCAACCCCAGGAGTCTGCCGGGGAGCTAACCTAGAAAAGGGGTTCACAGTTTGCTTACAGTTTCATACCACAATCAGTGGGCAGGTTTTTGTCAAAAATGGTAATATAATAATGTCAGTGACTTCGTTGTGCTTTCTGCAGAAAGGAAAAGGGCATTCTGAGGATCCTGGGGGATCTTGCTGGCACCTTAGAGCAGGAGGTGTGTCAGTGCTGGGCGGGTCAGGATTGGTGAGCTCCAGCTCAGAGCCGTGGGCCGCAGGGCCGTGTGGCTGTAGAGTCCTCTCCAGATCCCGGTCACAGCTCCTTATCCCCCCTTGGAGCTTCGGAAGGCACTTGGCTTTTAGGAAAACACTTTTCTACCATTTCTAGCAGGATTTTTATATTTATACAAGGGACTGAACCCAAGACTTTCACACTAATGTACATTTCCACAGGTCCTGGCCTTTTTTGGAGGACAGGAGCTCAAATCACTAAGTTGCTTACCCTCCTGCCTCAGGTCCCCAAACTGCTTATGTGCCACTGTGCTTGGCATCTAGCAGCTTATTTCCTAAGCTTAAATTATTTAAAAATAATTATTTAAAAATAACTGCAAGGGAGATATTCGTACAGGATAAGGTATGCTGCTCACAGTCTGTATGGCAGTGCTGATTACAAGCATATGATCAAGTGCGCACGTGTGTGTGTGTGTGTGTGTGTGTGTGTGTGTGTGTGTGTGTGTGTAGAGAGGCTCTGTCCAGTGTCCACAGGGCAAATATCTGTTTTCATGTTGGGCCACTACTCTGGCCTTAAGGGCATTCTCCTTTCCACTGGATGACCTTTTTTTAAAAAAACTCTGCTGTGCAGGGTCCTGGGCTCAATCCCCAGTACTGCAAAAACAAAACAAAAAACCCTGCTGAGGGCTGCTGCATTGTCACCATGCTAACGACCCTCCCCTGGGAGCTTATTAGAGACATGGGATCCTTGAGGCCATCACAGACTCACTAATGCCAAATCTTTCTTTCCACAATTCATTTGTTCATTTACATTTAAAGAATACTGACCAAAAGCCACACTGTCAAATGGAAATGATGTAACTCGCATGTGTGATTTTGAATTTTCTGGTAGCCTTGTCAAAAAGGTAATAAACAGGTGAAATTATAATTATTGTATAAACATTTGCATTGAAGACGTTATCTGGTGTGTATTTTTTAACAGCACATTTTACAGTAGCCTAGATGATTTCAGCTCAACAGTTGCCTGTGTCTGCAGCCCTCATCCAGCTGCATAGCTTCTGTCCATAGCTAGTGGCCCTGCCTAGGACACCGAGGGCCTCCTGGGGAGCATCCAAGTTTGGTGAGCTCTCCTTTGTCTCTGGAGCTTCATTTCCTCTCCTTCACCCTGCACAGCGCCAGAGGGTGGGAGCCTGTGTCATCAGTTAGGGCCTATGAGTTTTGATGGTTCTATCCCTGGCTCCTTTACTCGGTCCTTCCTGTCCCAATGACTACTGTCCTCCAGGACACAGGCCGCCTCAACCCACTGCTGTGTTTGCCCCACGGTTCTGTCACAGTGATTCTTAATCCTACTTGCACCTTGGAATCCTGTGTGTGATTTAACACGTGTCACCTGTGAGGCACATCCTCGACTGTGTTCCAGCACTGGACATGGCTTACCCTTGTAGCTGCACCCTTAGAATGAGGCTCCCTTGAATTTGGTCATTAATTTCCCACAAAGACCTTGCTTAAAGGACAGACATTCCTGGGAATGAAGCTATGACTGCGGGAAAAGTCATGAGAGGTCTCAGCTCCCGGTGGGACAGATAAACCACTGTCCACTTAGGAGTATGGGCTTTGGAGGAATACGTGGAGAACACATAGCCTGCATAGACCCAGCAGCTCTGTCCCACAAGGGGAGCCAGGTGTGACTTGGTGTAGCTGTCTCTAGCAGTCTTCACTCTGTCACACACAGATGTCACACAACCTAACTTCACAGAGAAAAGGGCAGATACAGGAAATCTTTTTTAAAAAATGTTAGGACCTTTATCAACCTCTTTATTCATACTAATTCTTGGACACTGGAGACTTCACTGCCAGCTGATAAATCAACTTTTTTATTTCCTGTTTTAGTGGGGTTGAGGGGACTGAGTCTGCCACCCTGCAAATTTCTCATGGCTACTGTTCTCCATGCCACTGTGCACTGTATGTTTGCTGCTGAGTGAAATTTCAGCTGTATGTCATTTTTCCAATAGTAATTTGAGAATTTAATCCCGTTTTATCACTCTAAAAATAAAACACTTTTCACTTATTTTTTTATGTATTTGGTACAGGATCTCACTACATAGCTTGGATTTGGGCAAAATGACTTCAGCCTCCCCAGGACTGAGATTACAGGCGTGCACTAGCACGCCTGCTCTTTTGGCCAGCTCAGCAAGCCAGGGGCAGGGCCAGTATGGCATGTGGTACCAGGGATTCAACTTGTCTTGAGCTTGCCTAGACAAGTGCTTAGACTGCTGAGCTATCTCTGCAGCCCATTTCACTTATTAAAGCCAAATTTAATTCAAGAATTTCAGAAGAAAGTTCTCTAAGTTTATTTTGAGGTCTATTCTGTATTGAGAGTGGATAAGGGGTTTTGGGACAAGGAGGGAAACTCCACCTTTTTTAAATGGTAAGGTATCATCCCTTGGGGTTGTAGCCTTCCAGTTCTTCCTCCATTCCCAGCTCTCAACTCTAGTGGCTTTGTACCCCTCAAACAACACAAGGGCAGATCGTGTTGGATGTGTTGCCTCACTGCTTGTGCTTAACCAGTGTGGTATAAATATAGTGAATGTCACCCAAGGACATATGGCCACAATATTTGCTCTTCCCATGCATTTGTGCAAATACCAGCTATGTCTACAACCCTTAAAATGTCATGCCTGTCAGTAGAAAGGGCTGCACATTGCCACACAGGTGTTTTCACCAACCTGTAAGAGATTACAACACTAGCTTACTTGAACCCAAAGGAAAAATAGCAACAATCAGATTCCACAAGTGCCTGACAATGCATGGTAAAGGACATATTTAAACAACACGGTATGTGCAGCCAAATAACACCAACAGTTTTCAGGGGGTGGTCTATATACCACAGATAGGGAAAGATGCAGGGCAGATTGACTTTATGATGTTAGTGAAGCTGGATGTAGGTGAAGACAAATACAGCCAAACTACTGAGTAAAGAAAAAATGTCAACAACTGGAGTCTTGAAAAATGCCTGGAACTGAGCACAGAAGAGCTGTTCAAGGCCAGTCTGTAAAAGCTGGCAGGGAGGAGGCCTTTCTAGCTATAGGCAGTGACTGGACAAAACCCAGAAGAGAATCCTTATGTCAGTGGGAGTGAACCTATAGCACAGTTTTGAAGACAAAAGGTGTTAATGTAGTGTTTTTTTTTCTAAACTAAAACCTCAGTGCACAGGTTGCAGTGTTGGCACTTTGTGATAAGTAAGTGGATTTTGGGTTGCAGTTTGGTTATTCATCTCTAAAAGGTTTGCATCACTCTTCAAGATGTCATCATTCTTGTTGCTAGGTGCTACTGGCAGCAACAAAGTCTCAATTATAACGAATACGTGAGTTACAGAGCACCCTCCTGCCTTGCAACCAGCTACTAAAGGAGTATCCCAGGTGGGTATAGGAGCATGTGGCTGTAATCCCAGCATTTAGGAGGCTGAGGCAGAATATTAGTTTTAGGCCAACCGAAACTACATGAGACATTAATAAACAAATTCCCTAGGCAAGGATCCTCCCAGATAACTAGCAGTGGCCGAAAGAAATTACCTTCCAAGCTCCCTATCCCAGCAACAGGTTTCTCATCCTGGATTATGATACGGCCAGGGAATTCAGAGGTTTCACCAGCACCCTTCACATCAAGATGGGCACTTGTAGGGTGCCAGCATTTTAGGACACGTGTGTCAAGTGAGGCCTCAAGGGTGGCCTGTCAAAGTAGAGAAAGTATGGTGGAGAAAATGGCACATGCAGTGATGTAGAGGGGCAGTAGTGAGTTCCTGTGCATGACCTGAGGAAAGACACTGGGCCTCACGCAGTGAGTGGAGGGCTAGGGTTGGGCTCGACAGTCATCTTGACAAGACCTGAAAAAACATATTTAGCTTTAACTCACCCCAATCTCTTTCCAGGGGTATGTGTGTGTTTACTTCATTTAGGACAGGGAACACAGGGTCAACAGGGTCTCACTGCAGACTGGACTTGTGGTGATTCTCCTGTTTTCAGCCTCCCAAAGTGCTAGGATTACAGGCATGCACCACCACACCCAGTCTCAATGGCTGTCTCAGCACACCCCGGGGGCAGGGCCAGCACGGAACCCTAGCCAATGTGCTCTGCTGAAGCAGGTGCTTTAGTCTGCTGAGCTATCAGGCTGCTCCTTGTGTTTTATTGAGACAGGTCTTGTTATATAAATTCAGGCTGGTCTAGAACCCATGGCTATCCTGAGTACTGGGATTACAGCTGTATGTCACCACACCTGGTTTGTCTTTGGTCTTATCTGCTGGGCAGGGATGGTAATAGAAGCTGACTCCTGGTTTTTCTTTCAAATGATAAATGAGGAGAGAATACACTGGGCCGGGTCTATCATCACACCCAAGGGTGAAGGCTTTCTTTCTTTGGTATAGTGGGGAGAGGATAGGACCTCTGGCCCTGTTTCCTGTTCTTAAAATCTTTGATGGCAAGGAGTAAAGTTTTCATCAATTTGCCCGTAGGGGGCCTCCAAAGTAGGTAGGTAGTTATATTTGCCTAATAATAAAGACACACTCATAGTTTTAGCATTCAGGAGGCTGAGGCAGGACAGATGGGAGTTCAAGACCAGCCTAAACTATACACAGGTGGAGACAAGCAATGGATGTCCTTTGATTTCAAAACACTAAAAGTTGTCATGCATGCAGACTGCACTGAGAACGAAGTTCTGCCACAGCTCAAAACAGGTTACCGACAATTTCTGACAGCTCCAAGTACTGCACGCTGAGAGGCTAAGCATTTTTACTATGCCCTCTGCCCCTGGTCAGTGCAGGCAAACACAGACACACAAACACAACACTTTACATACCTGGCTGAGCTCTAAGTCCTTTATGTATACAATCCTTTAATCCCTAATAATATGGATCACAAAATACTAGGCACCACTGCGACTGCCAATTTAGAGCAAACCAAAGTTAAGACCAGCACTTTTGGGTAGGGAAGACAGCTGAGCTGGGTAAGTGCCTGCCTGGCAAGCACACGGTAGAGTTTGATCCCTGGTACCACAAAACAAAACAACCCAGCACTGCCCCCTTGAGTACAGGGGCATTTCCTATACATCTCAGCTGCAGTCACAAGGGAAACCACGGTTCTCCTGAAAGCAAAGCAAGCTGTTTTCAGCCCCCTCAAGGTCCTGTTGTAGACACATGGCTAGTCGAACAGTGTGTGCCTGTCTGGGGAAGATTTACTGGGCCTTGAGACAGTCGCTGTTCTCAGCTTTAGCATCCTCCCTTTTGCGGTGCTGGGAACGAACCCAGGGCTTTGAACATGCTAAGCCTTGTGAACTTCAATTTTGGGCAAGGACTCACTAAACTGTCTATTAGACTGACCTCAAACTTGTCATCTTAGTCTCCCAAACAGCTGGGATTATAAGTATATACCACTCTGCCCAGGTAGTACACCTTTTTTTTTTTTTTTTTTGGTGGTACCAGGGATCAAACTCAGGACCTTGCACTTGCCAGGCAAGTCCTTATTCCACTGAGCTATCTTCCTGGCCCTAGTATACTTTTTGAAGCAGGTGCTAGGGACAAAAGAAAAGTCAACACAGATTCTAGTTTGGAAACCATTCTGCACTACCTTTTGCCTTATCCAAGGAAAGTCTGGCTCCACCACCACCTGGCCCGGCCCTACCCTGCCCCGGCCTGTTTGGCAGTACTGCCAACTTTAATCCTTCTCCTTTAGGACCGCTGCAGCCCTCACTCAACCTTCCCATTAGAACACCTACCATCTGGTTGCACACCCTTCAGCCTACATTGCTGGCAAGGTTTGTTTTAGGTCCAGGATAGATCCCCAGGGCTCAGCCCACCCAGCATGACACAACCCTATCTGTGAGATCTTCAATGACTTCAGAGTGATTAAGACTGGACAACTTACTAGAAAAAGATACTACCCAAAAGTAAATACAGCAACCAGTAAGGAGAAACAAATTCAGATATTTAAAAATTACAGAATATAATGTCCTATGATAGAAAAACACTTTATCCTCTCCTCCCCTGAGAACTTAAAAAAAAAAAAAATTCTCTTTACAACTCAATTCACAAACATTAAACCCAAGAAAAAGAAATCTTAAAAACTCAGGTCCCGTTTAAGATATTTTTATTGAAGTTTGGAAGAAAAAAAAATCTGTGACCAGAGAGAAAGGAAAAATAGACAAGACATTATAATCTAACTATATAATACTCTCTCATTCTTGGTGGCTCACTAAAATATAAAGAAGGATGATTTGCTAGGCTAATTTTACGGTTGTCCAGTTAAGCCATTATTTGGTATCCTTTGAACAGGTTAACCTCTTACCTATTTAGTTTCTTCCCAGAAACATTCATATATTATACAGAAAACATTCATAGTTTATTTGGAAACATTCATATTTTATACAAGATGTACAAATTCTAAGATAATTAAACAATTATAGCTGCAACACTACCCTAGCTGCATTGTGTCATCTATGTTTGTATTTATGTTCTCCATCATATACAACTGGATTTTATTTGTGGTATATACAGAGGGGCAAAAGCACTCATTAAAAGTAAAGGCGCTCAGGTTTAATGTGCATTTCCACAGCCCTAAGAAAACACAACCTTATGTACACTGTAAACACCACAGGGCATGAAATCCATCTCCACCCACAAACACCAATCTCACATCAGGCATACAAGGTCTAAGGCGAGGTGCCAGACTTCCTTTTAGGTATATTTTTTCATCCAGGAGCCTTGCTGTTCTCACAGGGCACTGTTTACTCATGTTAAATATGGTAACAGTGCGAGAAACATTCCCGGAAGCCCTGCCTGGGGACTGCCGGTAGAGCCTGCAGTGAACTCCTCTGAAAGTCCCTGATAGTACCAAGTCTTCTTCCTTCTAGGACGAAGAGAAACAGGCATAGTTACACCTGGGGTAAATTGTGAGGGCTCCCTGTAAAATCATAAGACCATTCATTCTTCTTGTAGAGCTGATAAATGAAGAATGAAAAAAATGTCCAAGCAATGGCAGTCCTAATAGAACAGGTGCAGGCCTTCATGACTGAGAGGGAACGTAAGTTTACCTAAGTATTCTGTGGTTGTCTCTCACCTGGCCTTTAGGATTCCTCTTCAGTTTCACCCCCTCTTGCTTTCTTGTGCACTGCCCGGTTAAAACTGTGGCAGGCAGGGACCCAGTGATTGTCATGAAGCCCCAGCTTGCAGCCAGGAAAACCCTTCTGAGACCGGTGGCAGCACATCCAGTATCCGGGCCCATAGGGCAATGCTTGGCAATAGGGTTTGGGGTGCCACCGGCACAGGGACACATCCCCTTTCACATACTTTTTCTTGCACTGCTTGCAAGGATCTTCTCTATAGCGTGGGTCTCGAACCCAGCGTGAATCTGCTGGCCTGATGTTGTAGTATTCAATAATAAACTTAAAATAGCAGCACGTACATTTAAGAGCCACTAAACTCCTGGTGGGAAGTAACCTGAAAATTTTCACCATAATGTGGTGGGGCAGACATGCCATATACTGCTGAGGCTCCAGAAGCTGTTGGATTTTAAACCTGGTCTCTAAAAAGTCATGCGACACCTGCTTCTTCCAAGTGGATGCTTCAAGAGCCGGCAATGTGCTTTCCACTGCAGAAGCTGGGAGTGTATGTGGCTTGGCAAAAACACCTCTCTCCTCAGCACCATCCTCCTCAGCAGTGCCTTCCAGCTGGCTATCATCTGAGTACTCTGGAGCTGTGCTCTCATTCAGCTGAGGACAGTCTGACTGGTACTGACCAGGTGGCAGGAAAAACAACATCCCTGGAAGCGGTTCTTCGTGGGAGTTTAAGGTGGAAGACTGGTCTTCCTTTGCCTTCGACACAGTAACACTAATGCACAAAGATTCAATTTTTCTCTGATCAGGCTTTTGATTAGCGAGTGGCACAAGCTCTGTACTCATACAAACAATAGCATCTGAGGGCAATTCAGTGGCTTGAGGACAGATGTGAGAAGAGAAAGATAATCCACCAAGTTCGTCTGCCATTTCCACATCATGCTTGTTGCTGGTTTTCACGGCAGTTTGCTGACCTTGCTCTAATCCTACACTTCCTGTGCAGAAATTCACACCTGCTTGGAGTGAGGGACAATCACGAGGGGCACTGCCCCAGGCCCAATCCCCTGTAGAACAATGGTCGGCTCTCGCAGGGCCACAGTCCTCAGAGACAGACTGCACAGGATTCACTTGAGTGTCAGGGGTCTCCAGTTCCTCTTTTTTTGTTTTGCTTTCATCATCCTGACTGCTATTTGCAAGCAAAACTCTGCCTACATTTCGCCGGAAGCTGTTATTTCGTGACAGGCTCCCAGGTTCACGCTGGCTCTGCCTCCTCAGGCACTCAGACTCCAGCCTTGCTACCATGTCAAGGACACGGACTGGTTCACTATGTGGTTCTCCAACCTCAGCGTATCTCCTTTCTGTAGGTTCTTCACAAGCTCCTGGGTCAGAAAAGGGCTCAGGGGCTGCGGGCATGCCTTTGGACTGACCAGAAAACCTCCCAATGGCAGGTGAGTTTGTGCAGCTTTTTGCACAGCTAGCTAGCAGAGCACTGGCTCTTTGCTCAAGGAAGGCAACCATCTGTATAACTGACAGATGCCTCCCAGTGTGGACTACATCCCCACTGTCATTCATGTAATGCACAGAACAGTGCTCGATGCTACAAGCAAAAGGCTCAGACTGGTCACATCTGCTGCTGACCTCCCTCAAATTCTCTAACTGTATCTTGGCCTTTTTAGGATCCCCTGATTTTTTCCTTCTTTTGATAGCTCTTCCATCAATATCCCAGGTGCTTTTTATTTTCATAGCTCCTACCCTATTGCTACACTGGTGGGCTGCAAAGAATGCGATCTTTTCCTTGGTATTTCCAGGCTTCACAACAGCCCAGATGTCAAGTGGGACTTCTCCATCGCCATGGTGGATTGTTGCAGCTGAGATGTTCTTTTTGGCTTTAACATTCCAGCTGCCCTCTACAGGACTCTTCCCACTCATATTGCGCAGAACATCTGGAGAAAGGACCCCAAAAGGTTGTCGGGATGATGCTTCGATGAGAACGGATAAAGAAAAAAGACCTGGTTTCACAGGGCTAGCTCTGCCTTTTTCATCATTTACTGCCTTCTGGAGGCTCATGGGAGTTCTTAGAGTGTTCTTGTGATTTCCAGAAGGCGCTGTTTCCACTGAAGCATCCAATAAGGCTATAGGTAGACAGATGCCCTGTAGAACAGAAATACGTAACAGTGAGAATTCTTTTAGGAAAGTTTTATTCCCTTATTTTCATATAGCTTTAGCAAGTAAAAGAAGCATTTTCTGCCACTTTACTAAATCTTGATACTCCCTTTTCAGCTACTTATTAACAAGCTAAGTATTAAAAAAGCAAAACAATCACTTTGAACGGTACACTGGCCAAAAAAGAAATTTTGTCTGGTGATTCTCAGAAATCAATATTAGTTAATAGACTACACATAAAATTAATTCTTTAAAAGAAATTGAATTTACTGCAAAAGCTTGCTATATTAGGCATAGTATAGAAGAAAATATGAAAGATATTCTTTCACAATGGTTGGCAGTGAAGATATACTAAGCAGTATGGAGCTCATCACACGCAGCATGTCAAATTATTATACAGTATTACTTCCTATAAATTATTCTTATACTGTTGACTAGCTGCTATCTACAACTTTTCACTTGGTTATGCACTTACCTGTTTTGGTTTTCTAAATAATCTTATTTGTATGAACATTAACTGTCAAATTTCCTGTAAACACCATAAATTAAACACAATTATCTTTCTTAATCCTAAAAAAAGCCCCTTAAACCTGTTCAGAAAAAGTGCCTTGTTTTTGTTCCTGGACAGTGGTGGAGATGGGTGCCATTTTGGAACTGAAACAGAAAGATGATTACACAACAGACACCTGTGTTCTCGTCCCTGCCACATCACTGATTAACTAGGTAGCAATAAATAACCCTGGGCAAGTTACTTCTCCCTGAGTCTGAATTGAAATGTTAATGGAGGGGATGAAATACAGGTAATCTAATGATTGTGTCAAGATCACTGTTACGCAAACATCTGAGATTGAAGAGGCAGTTTTTTCTAGAGATACTTGATCTCTTGCCAAATAAACCCACTGAAAAAATAAAAATCTACAGCCAGGCTAGTGGGCGTGCAGCAAGCCTATGTGCAGGAAGTTTTTTCCACTCTGGCTCACTGGGATAACAGCCTGAGGAACACGTGGTGGGTGACCTGGTGCTTCCATTCCATTTGCTCCACAACTTGTACTGAGTGCCCGGAACATGGCAGCCTGTATGGAACTGCCTCGGACACCAGTGTTAACTGTCAGGTATGAAAGTGATTGTCCGGTTCTGTTACAGAAAATGCCCCCCACACCCCCTGTACACTTCAGTTTCTTAGTTGCCCAGGTGACATTTTCTGTTCCAGATCTGGTTGCTCTTGTTTTTTTTGAAACAGCCAGTCACTGTAATGCACATTGTGCAAACCAATCCCCAACTGACAAGCCCTTCTGCCTCTGCACATTCTGCTTGCTTGTCTCATATAAGCCCTAGACCACCAAGGAGCAGATCCTGGTGTTCTGGGAATGATCTTTATCAGTGCTCATCCACATAAATAAATCTGCCTCCAAATGCTGCGTGTCATTTCAGTGTTTCTGCTTACCACTGCAGTTCAAGTTTACCCTTCAATTAACTTTTAATTCTAGATGCAGTCCTAGCTAAAGGGAGAGAGAAGGAAATCTACATTTAAGGTGCACACTCACTGTGTAGCTCAGTGGCCTCGCCTCCCAAATGCCGGGATCACAGGTCTATGGTACCACACCCAAACTGCATCCCCTTTAAAAGAAAACCCTGGACCACTGCGTCCTCTCTGGCAAGGCGGCTGCCCTCAAACTGCTGGGCGCACTTCTTTTCTTATATTTACTTGGCCCAAACTTGCTCTGCAGAGCCTGTTTCTTTTCTTACCTTTAACAGAACTTTGCTACTGTTACAAATTTTTTAAAAAGAACACTAAAGCCAGGCATCACTGGATAGCCCTACAATCTCTGCACTCAAGAGGCTAATGTCGGAGGACCACGTGTTTGAGGCAAGGCTTTGGGGTATACAGTGAGACCTAGCCTCAAAATAAATAAAAATAAAAAGATAACTTCTGAAATAGATGCTGCCAGTCTCTTTGGTCTTTGGCAATTTATATCCTAACCATCTGTAGAGATTTCTTCTTTTGTACTGCAGCACTTTTAATAGCTTTCTATCAGGTTCTATAATTTAGTCTTCCTAAAAGAGCCACCCAGAATTCATTCTAAACAAGATGGCACACATGCAAACAAAAGAGGAACATCAGGTGCAGTCTCTCTGCACATCCATTTTCTGATGTCCCATAACCCTTGTAAATGAAGTGGAAGAAACAGGCTGTTAAAAAATATTCTCACATAATGATCTAATCAGTGTCCATGAATTAATTTAAACTCCAGAAATAAGCACTGTTTTGCACTGCACAATATATTCTCTTTGCTTCTTCCCCCACACATTATTTTAATGCTATTACTGACAAGGACATTAAGTAACTAATTAGGGAAGCCTTTCATTTGCATTTAACCTGCAGTTAGCTTCAGTCAATACCTGTGTTCAAGATACAACAGGATGGGGGGGGGGGGGGGGGGGGGAAGGTCCAGGGAAGGAGAAAGGCCAGAAGAATGCTGGAAGTAATGGCGATGTTGTGGGCCTCTCAAGGAGGCTGCGCTCAGCTTGTGAACCCTGCAGGCTGAAGGCTGTCTGTGGTTAACCTCTCCCCGTAACTTGCTGGGCTTGAAGGCCCTAAGTCAGAAAACAGGTACTGGCAAGGCTTTGAGAAACCGAGTTTTAAGATGAAATCAGAGGGAGGCTTTAAGAGAACATTATGCCAGGTGGCAGGAGCACATGTCACAAAAATCCTTAGAATAACATGTTAAATCTCCAGCACATTAGACCAGATGGTGACACTCTTCCCACCCTCACACAGGCACAGCAAAAAGTTCCAGCTAGATTTCCATGGATGCTAATCTCTTCATCAAATTATAATTTTAAAGTTTGCTATAGGGCCAGTGAGATGGTTCAGTGGTCTAATCCGCCTGCTTAGGCAAGCTTAGGCAACCAAAGGGACTGCAGTTCGATCCCCAACACCATATGCTGGGAGAGCCCCACCACTAGAGCAAGCTTAACCAGCCATAATCATTAAAATAAATAAATAAACAAAGTTTGCTGTAACGAAGTTCCACTCTTACAATTAAATAAAATGTAGGCTTTACAGAACCTACATATTTGTGTTCTTTAGACTCAAAAGAGGGCTGGGACCCATAATGGAATCAGAATTTCTGGGGTTGGATCCAGAACCTGTTCTAACTTTAAAATGAACAGGAAGAGACTCTATCTACATCCTGTGTTAGGTCCAGGCTAAGATGTCCTGCATTTGGGTTAGGGTAAACTGACCAGGAAGCAGGCAGGCAGACAGTTTATGCTAAAACATCTATTCCAAGAGTTGGGTAAAGAAAAACTCATTATTATTATTATTATTATTATTTTTTTTTTTGGCAGGACTGGGGATCAAACTCACGACCTTGCACTTGCTAGGCAGGTACCTGTGCCACGGAGCTATCTCCCCAGCCCCCGAAAAACTCATTTTTTTTTTTATTACTCTCTTTAAAGCACAGTTAAATGAGCACTCTTTTACTGCCAAAGCCCGCTTCTAACTCTTCAACAGAGCCTATCCAACTCTTTTCTTAGTTCTCAAAGATCAGTGTTCTTCAGGGTTCTTTTCCTAGACCACAGCTCTTATAAGTTCTATACCAAAGTGACCTCTTCCAGTTTCAATGCAATCTGCCATCTGCAGCAGCACACTCTCACTAATATCATACCCTACTGTTTGGTACACACACTCACCTGCAAGTCAACAAGAACCTCAAACCCCCACTTCTCGTTGACGACAGCCTCAGGTACTATCTGGTGCAGTGATGACGAATCTTTCAGAGACCAAGCGACAAACTGCAACCCCAAACACACTTGCTTATCATGAAGTGCCAACACTGCAATTAAACCTGAATGCTGGGGGGAATGGAAAGATAGCTCAGTAGAATAAGCACTTGCCTGGCAAGCACAAGGGCCTGAGTTCAATCCCCGGTCCCACCAAAAAGAAAAAAACCCTGAATGCTGGGGTTTTAGTTTTGAAATAACTACTCTATATTAACAACTTTTGTCTTACGAATCAGTAACAGGGGTGCCATAGGCTTGTCACCACACTAGTGCAATAAGCCAAGAAAGAGTAAGTCACAGACGGTGTAGCAAGGTGGTGCAGGCTCTGACAATGTGAGGCGCAAAGGAAGGTTGCAACAGGGTGCTTGTTGCAGTTTGTGTTTGGGTGGCCGCTAAGCTCCATGCTGCCGGGGGGCAGGCTCTTCAGAGGTGGCTGAATCTTGAATGGCAACTGGCTCACTGTCTAGTGCTGGGATGGGAACATGAGTGGTACACGCACCGCAGGGTGGGGCCCGCACGTAGTGCAAGGGAGGGAAGGAGGCCTGCTTCTCTTTTTGGCTCTTGCTGCTTTTGCAGCCAAGAACTGTTGCCCCAGTGCCACACCTCCCTATCCTGGAACAAGCAGGATTATGTACCAAAACTTTTACCAAGTAATTGACCTTTCCTCCTTTAAAATTTTGAGTGTCAGGTATTTTGTCCCAGCAGTGAGAGAAAACTAAGAAAGTATCTCCTGGAGTAGTTTTCACAGTGCTCAAGGGGAGAAAGCCTCAATGCAGAGCCATCATCTGGCCAGGTCTCTCACTACAGCCCTTGGGAGGCTGAGGCAGGAGGATCCTTACAAGCTTCAGGCTGGCCTAGGCTACACAGTGAGCTCAAGGCAAGCCTAAACTGCAAGACCCTGTCTCATAAAACAAACCTAAAAAAAAAGAAAAGAAAAAAACAAAATATAGCCATCACTTCAAATATGTTGCAGGAATATGGTGAGATTAACGACAGATCAGTTAAAACTCTAACAACTTCACTCCAGTAATGGCAGATGATTTCTTTTCTTTTTGATGTATTTGGCACAGGGTCTCATTACGCAGCTTAGACGCACAGTGATCCTCTTGTTTTCAGCCTCCCCAGCACTGGTATTAGAGGTGTCTGCCTCCACCCCTGGTCTCAGTGGCTGGCTCAGTGCACCTGACAGTAGGGCTGGCATGGCTTGTGGTGCTGGGGATTGAACCGCAGTCCTTGCACTTGCCTAAGCAGGTGCTTATTCCACTGAGCTATCTCGCTGGTCCAACAGGTGTTGTTTTCAATAATTCTAGTCTTTCTTCTAGATGCTAAAGTCTGATTTCAATTCAAAAAAAGTGCAAAAAAAAAAAAATGCTCATCTGATGATAGTGTATATTCCCAAATGAAATCAAAGAGGAAAACTAAACTTTGTATTTAAAAAAAAAAAAAAAAATGGTTGAAGCAAAAGGATCACAAATTTGAGCCCAGCCTGGGAATCCTGGCAATTGAGTGAGATCTTAGTCTCAACAAAGGGCTGGGGAGATAGCTTGCTGTCAAGGGCCTGAGCTCATGCCCGGTTATGTACTGGAGACATGTATGTCAAAGCCTAAAGAGGCCTAACGCATACATAGAGGTGTACGCTGGACTAGTGATGAATCCATGAATCGAATGACAATATATGGTTAGAACATATGAGACTGAGGCTTTCTCAGGTTCCTTCCCATTGATCCTCACAAAGTGCGCTTCTCTGGGAGGGGCAGGCTCGCGTTTCTGTTGAACCCAGGTATCTTTCTCTTTGGCTTCCTTCTTTTTCTGATCATTTTCCTTGACAGGTACACAAAGTATCTTGCCCTTGACTTGCTTATTTACAACAATGCCAACAGCATGCTGGGTAACATTGTAGAGTCTTTCTGTTTTGCCATGGTGACATTTGTGAGGCATTCATTTTTACACAGTACCCATTCCCTCGATGTCTATAATATCACCCTTTTTGTAGATTCGCATGTTTGTGGCCAAAGGAACAACACCATGTTTTCTAAAAGGCCTAGAGAGGGCAAGCGAGACGACAGCTCAACAGTCTAAAGTGCCTGCTTCTCCCTAGTGTTTCACGGCAAAAAAAAAAAAAATAAAAAATAAAGTGCCTGCTTAGGCAAGCTTAGGCAACCACAGGGACTGTAATTCAATCCCTGGCACCACATGCTGAGCCAGCCCCACCTCCAAATAAATAAAAGACCTGGAGAACATATATAGGGTTCCCCTCCTCTTGCCCTTTGTGTTAGTCATTTTAGTAAATTACTGGAAGATGGCGGTTCTGGTCGAAAGGGCTAGAAGGAATTATTTATTAGCAGAGTAGAAGCCATTTTTTTCATTGCATAAGTCAGTAGGATAAAATTAGAAAATGCATAGTAAGCAAATACTCCACTTGCTTAAAAATTGTAAAAGATTTCAAATACCTTATACGTTGCCTTCTTCACTAAATCATTACACAAATCATGGCAACTCTGGCAATGAATTTACACACATTCACACACCCCAAAATCTATGATGAATGGTTAAAAAGTGCCCATGGGAGGAGAGTAAGTCCATGCCTTGTGCCCCCTCCATTGTCCTGGAATGGCAGTACTAGTGAGGGTGGAGCCAGTGGGAAGAGTGTAAGCCTGCACCCTGAGTGCCCACCACCGCCCCAGTGGGCCGTACCAGCAGGAGGAGAGTAAGCCTGTGACTTGCATCCCTTCTCTTTACCCAGGGCAACAATTCCAGCAGGAAGTGTAAAAAAGGTGCTTGGGGAAACAGTAAAGGTAGTATCAGTGCTTCGTCTATTGTCTCAGAACAGTGGTAACAGTGAGTGAGAGAAGCACAAATTCACCCTGCTTCCTTCATCCACTGCCTCAGAACTGTGGTGCTGGCAAGAGGAGACATCTGAGGGAATAGACTCCTCCTAGGTAAGCCTCAACATCAGTGATTAAAACTACCTAATATTAGAAAGCTGAAAGCATCAACGCAGAAGACAAAATAAAGTAGAAAACAGAAAATGACAAGATAAAAAAGCAAAATACAATCCCAAACATCCAACCCACCCAGCACAAGTCCAGCACACAGAGAGATAGAGGAAATTAGCAGCCATCAAAAGGAACTCTGAAATGATAGCAGCAGAAGTGCAAAAAGCAAGGGGGAGAGGCCACAGGAAAAACAATCTCTAGGTGCATTAAGAACTCACTATCAAATAAAAGACATTAAAGCAGACACACATAAACAAATGGAAGCACTCAGGAAAAAGATGGAAAGTATGAATGAAACAACAGACAAGAAATGTGTTAGGTTTGTTTCTAGAGGTCCCCCTAAAGCTTCATACAGTCATGGGCACCTTCTAGAGTTTGTGATTAATTGATAATCTAATGCTGAGATTGTGGGTGAAAGTGCTACCCCGCCCTGGGGCAGATAGTCTGAATGCAGTATAAGGAAGAGAGAGAAGTTTGTTCTCTGTTGTTGCTCCTTCCTTTTGTGCTCTTGCTGTTCTGCTATTAGCTAAACATGAACTGTTGTCCTGTGCCATGTGGCACTTTGTGGACCCAGCCAATTATACACTGAAACCTCTATAAACTGTGAGCTAAATAAACCTTTCTGTCTCAGTTACTTTCCCTCATTGCTGGGGGAAAATGCTTGATACCCAAAAGTAAGGAAGAATAAGTTTATTTACCTCACAGCTTGTAGTGATTTCAGTCCATATTTGGCTGGCTCCAAGGCAGAGTAGCACATGGCACAGGAGTAACAGTGTATGGCAGCAGAAAACAGCAAAGCAACAACAACCAAAAGGCAGGAGCAGCAGCAGAGTATAAACCTCTCTCCCTCCCTTATATTGCATTCAGGCTATTTACCCCAGGCTGGGTGTAGCACTCACACCCATAATCCCAGCAGCATTCAGATCCATAATCCCAGCACTGCATCATCAGTCATAAACTCTAGAAGTCACTCTATAACTGCACCAGGCTTTAGGGCAACATCTAAAAACAAATCATAACACTTTCCTTAATTTTGGTTGTCCGGTATTTCGTCCCAGAAATGTAACCACAACAAAATGGAACCAATGAAACAGATCCAAACAGAAACGCAGGAAATTAGAAACTTCACTGAAAGTAGATAAGGCAGATCGAAGGAAGGAGGGGATAGAATATCAGATCTAGAAAACAAGAACCCAACTAATAATTAGGAAAAGAAAGATAAGTCACAAGAGGCCATAAAAACAGCTACTGGATGAAGCAAAGAACGTAAGATTGGAATCGGTGAGAAAGTTGAAGACAGCACAATAATCATTAAAAACCTCTTCACAGAAATAAGGGCAGAGGACTGGTGAGATGGCTCAGCAGTCTAAAGCGCCTACTTCAGTTTAGGCAACAGCAGGGACCACGGCTCAATCCCCCGCACCACATACTGCGCCAGCCCCACCCCCAGGGCAGGCTGAGTTGGCCATAACACAAACAGAAATAATGGCAGAAAACTTCTCAAACATGGATAAAAAATTGGACACACAAATGAGGCATACAGAACTCCAAGTAACCATGACCAAAATAAATTCACACCAAGACATAAAAATCAAGGTTTCAGAAATACAATACAAAAACAAAATATTGGGCTGGCCAAATAGCAGATTAAAGCACCAGTAAGCAGACGCAGGGGCTGGTTCCATCCTGGGCCTGCCATGCCGGTCCTGCCCCCAGGGCAAACCAAGATGGCAATTAAGACTGGGTGTGGTGGCACATGCCTGTAATGCCAGCTCCTGGGAAGCTGTAAACAGGTGGATTACTACAAGTCTGATCTAGTGGTGAGACCCTGACCACCCTGTAGACTCTTCCCTAAAAAAAGAAAAAAAACATTAAAAGTAGCTAAAGAAAAGTAACATATCATCTATAAAGAAAATACTAACTTTGCAAAAGCCACTGTTTCTCCCTGGGGTATGCTGACAGAGTTCCTACACCCTACCTCTGAGAAATAATGTAGTTTGCAACAGTGTTTGGTGTAAGACAACTGTCTCTTGTGGCTGCTGAACTTCATAGTCAAGTTCCAGAATGGTGTGTCAGCCAGGACAAGTGGAGGCCTTCCTGTAGAACTGACGCAGGTGGTAACATCTGGTGATGTGGTTGTGCACTTTTCCCGGGAGGAGTGGCAGTGCCTGGACTCTGACCAGAGGGCCCTTTACAGAGAGGTGATGGGGGTGAACCACAGCAGTACTGCTGGACTAGGTGAGGCTGCCCCTGGGAACCCTGTCCTGTGTGCCATCTGTTACTACACAGCATACCACGTTGAGACTGGGGACACTGAGGCTGAGTGCACAGGCCTTGGTGGGCCAAAGAGCAGCCCCGAGAATGTTTAGTGACTCAAGCTGGCTCCAGGATTTGTGCATGTGAAGTAATTTGGCTCCTACAGGCTGGGAGCTAATAAATCTTCCTTTAAAAAAAAAAAAAAAAAGAAAGCCCATCAGAATCACAGTGGACTTCTCCACACAAACCCTCAAGTAAAAGAAGAGCTTGAAGTATTTCAAGCCCTAAAAGAAAACAATCTTCAACCCAGATTGATGTATACTGCAAAATTAGCCTTCAAAACTGGTGGAGAAATAAGACATTTGAGCAACCACTAAACAAGCACTACAGAATACTCTTACAGACATACAAGAAAGATATAATGAAGACCTCATACACAGGAACACCAATAGAAAGAAGCTGCCAGGCAGAACAAACAGTTAAACAGAGCAGAAAGACAGGGAACAAACCACAGAGAAACAACGTGAAAAGAAAAGCCAATATGTATCAGAATAAGATCTCAACTAACATTCATCAAAAGGAATTGACTAGTAGAATGGAATAAGAAGCAAGATCCAACAATGTGCTGCTAGTAAATGAGGAAGAAGAGGTCAAATGACTTCTGCAGGCCTAAAACCAGGCCATGATGAAATTTTAAATTAATTTAAAAAAAAAAAAAGTATCAAGGGAGAACTTGGCACATAGCAGCTTGGTCTGTGTGACTAGGCAGTGGAAGTCAGCAAAGAGAGCTTGAGTGACCTGACGGCTAAACCTGGCGCAGAGCAGCTCTGGGTGTGACCAGGCAGCGGAACTTGGTGCAGAGCAGCTCAGTGTTACATGCAGTGGGCTAAACCCAGCACGCAGCAGCTCGGTGAGTGATCCTGTGAGTAGAACTCTGTGCTGAGTTGCTCAGTGTGCAACTGAACTGGAGGAAGTTGGTGGCATTGCCTGGGAGGAGGGGCTGAGGCCTATGGCTAGGCCTAGTGATTGGAGCCATCCTGCTGGGCACAGTGGGACCCAGACTTGAGGGCCAGACCTATGGGAAGATCATCATAGCATGGAGGCAGCAGGAGATAACTTAGATGAGCTAGTCTACCTGGAAGATTCTAGGACAGAGAACAATGCCAAGTGGAAATCAATACCACATTCTCAACAGAGAAGGCAAAATCTTGGGACATGACAAAATAAGAATCTCTGACACTGAAGAGATACCTAAAGAACAGACACTTTACAGAGAGGTTCTGATTCCATTCATACAGCTACATTCCAACTTTAACAACAAAAAAAAAAGTAGCACAAAAATCAAAGTAAGGAGTTCTCCCTGAAATATAAAATAACAAAGTGAAGGGGCTGCCGAGATGGCTCAGTGGTCTAAAGTGCCTGCTTAGGAAAGCTTAGGCAACGGCAGGGACTGTGGTTTCATCCCCAGCACCACACATTGCGCCAGCCCCACCCCCAGGGCAGGCTGAGCCAGCCATTAGGAAAAAAAAAAAAAAAAAGAAGGCACAAAATTGTGAGCTCAAGTTGTGAGCCCACCCAGAACAAATCCAGAAGACACTAGCACAGAAGAAACTGGAAGTCACCTGAAATCTCTGAAACAACGGCAACTAAAGTAAAGAAACAACTGCAGAAGGGTTCAGAGGAAACCAGATCAGAAATAATCTCCCATGTTAAAAAAAAAAAAAAAACTATAATGAAAGAATTATTAAATAGTGATAAAAAAAATTAAAGTATAGAAAAATATTGGAGCAGCTGGGGAGATAGCTCCATGGCACACAAGTCAATGCCTGGCAAGTGCAAGGTCATGAGTTCAAACCCTGCTTCCACAAAAAAAAGGAAAAAAAGTGGAAACCTTGAATGTACAATATAGGAAAAAATAGACTATATGAACCAGATTCAAGGAGATATACAGGTAAATTAAGAACCCAATCACAAGCTGGCAAAACCGTTTGAATTCAGCTTAAAGACATGATTGCAGCTAGCGTAAAGGTATGGAAAGATCTCTTAAAACCAATAAGAACCCAGCAAATAACAATTCAATAGCTGAACCACGATGCAAAGATGAACTAATAGGCGTCAATGAGAAAGGGGCCAACACAAAGACATAAAAAGAATATGGGCAGAAGCAGCAGCAGAAAACTTCCCAAATGTGGAAAAACAATCTACCATTCAGGTTACCAAGACATAAAGAACTACAAATAATATCAATCCAATTAAACCTACACCCAGACATATAATAATTAAGATCCTAGAATTCAGCACAAGAATGACATATTAAAAGCTGCCAAAGAAAAGAAACAGATCACGCTGGTGATATAGCTCAGTGGCACAACACATGCCTAGCAAACATGAGATCCTGAGTTCAATTCCCAGTACCACAAGAAAGAAAAAAAGAAAGAAAGAGATCACCTTTAAAGGAAAACCTATCAGAGTAACAGCAGATTTCTCATTACAAAACATCAAGTCAAGAAGAACATGGAGCACAGTATGTCAAGTCCTACAAGCAAACAAATTCCAACCCATAATCTGCAAAATTCTCAAGTTAATGGAGAAGTAAAATACTTCCATGACAGAGAACAACTAAAGAAATTCATGATCACCAAACCAACCCTACACAGAAGACGAAAAGACAGTTCTACAAAGGGATAAAAATGACCTCAAGCCCAAGAATGACAACCAAAAGAATCCACCAAAAAAGGGCAAATAATTAAACACAGGAAAAAAGGAGGGAACCAACTACACAGAAGGCTAAAAAACGTTCTACAAAGGGATAAAAAATGACCACAACTTCAAGAACAACAACCGAAAGAAAGCATCAAAATGGGCAATTAAACAGGAGAAAAGTAGGAAACCAAGAACAGGAAAATAACATGACAACCACAAGCCAATACATATCAATTATAACCATCAATGTAAATTGACTCAATTCACCAATTAAAGAAACAGACTGTCAGAGTACATTAAGAAACAAAACCCGGGGACTGTGGCACAAGTGCCTGTCTGGCAAGTGCAAGGTCATGAGTTTGAACCGCGGTCCCGCAAAAAAAAAAAAAAAAAAAGAAACAAAACCCAACAATGTGCTGTATAAAAGAAACACATTTAACCCAAAAGTCAAAGGATGTAAGACAACGCTACATGCTCCAGGATCTTAGAAAAAAGCAAGAGTAGCTATCTTGTTTGCAGGCAATCTGAATTCCCTTCCTCCCTTCCTCCCTCCCTCCCTCCCTCCCTTCCTTCCTTTTTTTTTGTATTTTGGAGAAGGGTCTACAGGGTGTTCAGGGTCTCACTACTAGGTTGGACTCATAGTGATCCACCTGTTTACAGCCTCCCAAGAGCTGGGACTACAGGTGTGCATCATTGTGCCCAGTCTCAACTGCTGGCTCAGTGCGCCCTAGGGGTGGAGCCCGCAAGGCAGGCCCAGGATCATACCTAGGCCCCTGTGCCTGCTTTCAAGTGCTTTAGTCAGCTGAGTTATTACAGGCAATCTGAACTTCAAATCAAGAATGATTAAAAGAAATAAAGAAGGTTCCTACATACTGGTTAGGTGAAAAATTCAAGAGGAAGACATAACAGTCATAAATATGTATGCACCAAATATGTAAGCACCCAACTATATAAGACAAATTTTAATGGACAAGGAAAAATCTAACAATAAATAACAATCTTAACTGGTGACGTTAGCACTCTCATATTTCCAAAAGTAAACCAAAGCTAGCGGAGGTAGCAATATTGAACTAAACCTTTGAACAAATGGAGTTAATGAACATATACAGAGTATTTCACCCAATAACATTTGAAGACACACATTCTTTTCCACAGCACATGGGACATTCTCTAAAACAGATCACATAGTAGTCCACAGATCATGCTTAAGTAAATACAAGAAAACAGAAATTATCCTATGCACATTATATGACCACAGTGCAATGAAACTACAATCTTTTTGGTAGTACCAGGGATCAGACTCAGGATTTTCTGCTTGTCAGGCAGGTACTTATTCCACTGAGCTATCTTCCCAGCCCCTAAACTAGAAATTAATGACAAAAGAAACCATAAAAAAGCCATCAACATATGGAAATTAAATAACACCTGACTCAACAACCAATGGGTTACAGATGAAATTAAACAATATTCACAACTCAAACTGCCAAAACTCAATGAAAATTTAAACACAACTTACCAGAATTTGTGAGATGCAATGAAAGCAGTTCTCAGAGGGAAATTTATATAAAGTGGAGAACTCACAAATTAGGAACAGAAAATAAGAACATATAAATACTATAACGCTGCACCTCAGGCTTTTAAGAAAAATAAGAACAAACCAAGCCCCAAGTACAAAGATAGGAGGAAATATAAAGATTAGAGCAGAAATTAATGCAACTGAAGTAAAATACACACACACACACACACACACACACACACACACACATCAATGAATCACAAAACTGGTTCTTTGAAAGATTAAATCAAATGGATAATCCCCTTGCCAAGTCTAAAAAAAGAATAGCTATTTTGAAAATCTTCACTCTCACAAAATCGAATACAGGGAAGAACTGGACAGTTTCCTAGACAGGTACAAACTGCCAAAACTCAATCAAGATGATATGGAAACTCTGAATAATCCAGTATCAGCCAATGAAATTGAAAAAGTAAACTGTTAAAAAAAAAAGGTACCACCAAACAAAAGCCCAGGTCCTACTCAATTCACAACTGAATTCTACAAGAAACTTAGAGAAGATTTAATTCCAATACTCCTCAAACTCTGCATTGAAACTGAAAAGGAAGCAATACTCTCAAAATCATTCCTCAAGGCAAGTATTATACTGATACGAAATGCAGAGAGTCAACTGAAAAAGAAAATTACACACCATTCTCCCTCATGAACATAGACACAAGAATCCTTAATAAAATACTAGAAAACAGAATACAACAAATTATCAAGATACACCATGACAGGTAGGATTAATCCCAGAGATGCAAGGATGGTTCAACATAAGCAAATCTGTAAAAGTAATATTCCATATCAATAGAGCCAAAACCAGAAATGACATGATCATCTCAATAGATCCAGAAAAGGCTGTTGACAAAAGTCCAACACTCACTCATGTTCAAAGCCCTATAGAAGATTGGAACAGATGGCTTGTACCTCAGTCTGATCAAAGCCACCTATGACAAACTAATAGCCAACATCATTCTAAATAGAAAACTGAAAGCTTCTACTCTAAAATCAGGTACAAGACAAGGATGTCCACTATCATCACTGCTATTCAATATAGTTCTGAAATCATTACCTAGAGCCATCAGACAAGAGAGAGAAATAAAAATAATAAAAATAAGTAAGGAAAAAGTTAAAACTTATCATTCATAGACAACACAATATTCTACTTGGAACACCCAAAAATCTCCATCAAAAAGCTCTTAGAATAAACAAATTCAGTAGCATGGCAGCATACAAAGTCAACACTCAGAAATCAACAGCATTCCTTTACAGATAAGAAACTCACTGAGAGAGAAATCAGAGAAACAATACCCTTCAAAATAGCATTTAAAAAAAAAAAAAAGAGAGAGAAAGAAATACTTAGGAATTAATCTAACTAAGAAGTAAAAGATCTATACGATCAAAATTATAATACTTCAAATAAAGAGATCAAAGAGGATTTCAGAAAATGGAAAGATATTCATTGCTCCTGAATAGAAAGAGCCAACATTGTGAAAACAGCCATATTGCCAAAACCGTTATACAGATTTAATGCAATCCCTATCAAAATAACAACAATGTACCTAGCAGATCTAAAGAAAACATTCTTAAAACTTTATTTGGAACCAGAAGACACCTAGAATAGTAAAAGCAACAAATGCAAGGCAGAAGGCATTACAATCCCTGACTTGAAATTATACTACAAAGCTACTATGCTAAAACTGGCATGGTACTGGCAGAAAAACAGACCTGAGGATCAAGGGAACACATGAGAAGATGAAGATACATTTCTCATTAAAATGAATTAAAAAATTAAAAAATTTTAAAAAAGAAAATGAAGATACAATTACAAATACACTCAGCCACCTTATTTTTGGCAAAACGGCCAACATGTTCACTGGAAGATAGACTCTTTAACAAATGTTGCTGGAAAAATTGGGTCTTCACATGCCAAAAATTAAAACTAGACCCAGGTCTATCATGATGTGCTAAACTAAAATCAAAATGGATTAAATCTAAATTTAAAACAGAAAGACTAAATCTACTAGAAGAGAAAGTAGGAGGGAATCTTGAAGACATAAAGGTAGACAGTGAGTCAATGAACAAAAAACAAATTATACATGAAATACTTCAAACAACAATCTGGGATCTCATCTTATTGAGAAGTTTCTGCAAGTCAAAAGAAATCACCAATATAGTGAAAGAAGACCCACAGATTTATAAAAAATCTTAACTCAAAGGACTATCTAGAATATATAAAGAACTGAAAAAATTCAGAGCCCCAAAATTAAAGACCCAAACCAAAAATGGGCATCTGAGATGAATTTCAAAGGAAGAAATACCAGTGGCAAATAAATACATGAAGAAATGTTCCACAGCGCTGGTCATTCAAGAAATGCAAATTGAAAGATACCATCTCACCTCAGAAAGAATGGTTATCATAAAGAAATCAACTTATAATAAATGCTGGTGAGGCTGTTGGGAAAAAACCTTTCACCACTGTTGGTAAGAATGTAGACTGGTATAACTGCCATGGAAATCAGTGTGTAGAGTTCTCAAAAAACTAGGACTGGAAATCCTATTCAACCCAGCTATCCCCCTTCTCAATATTTTCCCAAAAGAACTGAAAATATCACACCACAGTGATATATGTGCAACCATGTTTACAGCAGCACAATATGTCATAGCTAAATCTTGGAAACAACCCAAATAAATGCACATCATCTGAGGAACAGATAAAAAAGATGTAGTATTTTTATACAATGCAGTATTACTGATCAATAAGGGAAGACAAACTTGAGACCTTTATAGGCAAGTGGACCCAACTAGAGTCTATACTCATGTAAGTGAAACAAATCTGATCCACATGTGCAAATACTGTATTGTGTCCCTAGTGTAAGAACCTGAAAAAGATAAATGAAACCTGAAAGGTGTAATAGACAAGGTAAAACAGAAAGAAACTGAACATTAGGGTTAAATAACAAAGATGAGGGAAAGGAGAAAGGATAGGAAAAAAAGGGGAAAGTCATGCAAGTATATATACAGGATGGCTGAAATGACTGTACTAATAATTTCCATGAGTTTTTAGAAAATGGCAGTTAATGTTTATAATCTTCTCTTTGACTGTGTGTGCTGATATCCGCAATGTAAGCAACTATATTGAGGACAGTAATGTGTAATAAAAAAACATCGCTGCATGCCTCTCATTTTTGTCTTCTAGATGTGTACTGTTAATGTCTTATCAATTACTTTTATACTTTTAAAAAATTTTACAAAAAATAAAAAAGTAAAAAAGACAAGAAAAATAATTAAGATTTATTGAAAACAAGTATTATTCTTCAATTTTTTGTCCAATCTTATGTAACTATATATGTTAACCTGAGCAACAGATCTGACGATAAAAATGGTTGTTATATTCCAACCACTGTTAATCTGCTAGTCTTGATTCTGAAAATCTATTAACATATATATTGTTGCTCATACCCTGTTTCTGTCTTTGCATCTGCTATTTATTTTTGCTTTTGTTTTCACTCTTCAAAATAAAATAAAATATATTATATATGAAGAAAGCATATCAAAAAGCCAGTTTGCCAAGCCTGGTGAAATATGCCTGTGACGCAAACTACATAGGAGGCAGAGGCAAGAGGGTTAGTTGAACAGAGTTTGGAAAATGTCCCAGAGCTGGGCATGGTGGACATGCCCATAATGTCAGCACTTAGGAGGCTGAGCAGGACTGTCATGAGTTTGAGACCACCCTGGATCCCTGGATTACATAGTGAGTTCAAGGCTAGCCTGAACTACACGATGAGATCCTATCTCAAAAACTAAATGAGAGGGAGGAAGGAAGGGAGGGAGGGGGAGAGAGGGAGGGACGGAGGGAGGGAGGGAGAGAAAGACTGAGAGAGAAAACCTGCCTAGGTTCAAGTAATCCTGCAGCATCCATTCTATTAAAGAGCTTCTACCTTGCAAATTAGGTCACTGTTTCTTAAACATCATATAAAACCTCAACAGAGAACAGTGATGCATTAAAGCAGACATATATCACATGCTGTTCAAGAGTCCATGAAAGGTACTTCCACAGGGATTAAATCAGAAAAGACGCCAAGGCTAGGAGGGTGTAAAGACAGAGAAGAAAGCCCCCACCAAATCCCTCCAATGCTGACAGAAGTATATCCAACTCCCATGGGACATTAGAAAACTATGGGTGAGAAGAGGCAGTATTTCTCACATTGAGCTCCAAAACATTCAGGAGTGAGAGTCTCCACTATATTGCCCAAACTGGCCTTGAACCCCTGAGCTCAAGGTATCCTCCTGACTCAGCCTTTCAAATAGCTTGACTACATGTGTGCACGACCAGGCCCATCTATGAATAAAGGCTCTCTAAATCCTTTTCCCAACAGCTCTAAATGTCGCCTCAGGAAGGCTGGGTGTGTAGTAGTGCATTAACAGAAAAATCCTTTACTATCTGTTCGTAAACACTCAGTAATATGGAGAATGCCCTTCAAAATTACACATAGCTTTTGAGAGCCCACTACCCACAGCTTCCAGCTTAGGTTTACAATGGTATTTAAAAACATACTCCTCTGCCTTGTGGCTCTCTGAGGTACAAATTCTGTTTTATAAATAAAGGCTAAGCAAAGTTCATTTCCAGAAAACAAAAGGATGATGATAAAACTTGAAACGACATATACAAACTATATTTTTAAGAGAAATATAACAAGTTGCAAAGACAGCTATGACTTTGGTCTTTAAGTGTAACCACAATAGCATCTATATCTAATGGATTTGACAGTATTTACAAACAGTGATATTATGCAAGTTACACTAGGTTCCCATGACCTGCTCAGGCTGTCATGAATTATTAAATGAAGAGCTCAGGATACAGAAATGTGTGGATATGCAAGGTAAACCAGCGCAAAGGCAGTTCACAAAGCTCTTTCCCATCACTCTTATGACATAACACCAAACGCCCACAAACTCCAGCACATCTCACTTGCTGCCACGTAAGCTAAGGGGAACCCTACATTTTCTAGACACAGCTAGAATTTACATCAAAATCCAGATAATCCTAATAAAGAAATTCAAATCCAAAATTTAATACATTTGGGACAATACACTGAATATCACGAATGAAACTTCACTGCCACACATCTTTAGAGTTTCTGTTAAAAGCTACTTTGTTAGCTATTCTAAATACTTCCTCAAAATGAAGGAAATCGTCTACTGTGTATGTAATAAAATGCTACTTTCTTGGGTAAATTGATATTTTATTTTAAAACCAATTTCAAAAAGAAAGTAAGTAAGTAAGTGGGTATGGTTACACATACCCATTCTCACAGAACTTTGGGAAGACTGAGTCAAGAGGATCATAAGTGTAGGCCCAGCCTTGACAATTTAGCAACTTTGTAAGACTGTGCTTCAAAATAAAAACAAGGCCTAGAATACAGCTCAATGTAAAAACTCTGGGTTCAATTGCTAGCACCTCAAAAACAAAATAAAATAATCATTTTTACATGAATGTTTTTATATAACTATGATTCTGAAACATTTTAAGGAAATAATTTCTACATTTCCTGCATTTGCCATACTTCAAACAGCTGATCAGAACATTAGTATGTGTCCTGCTGGATCAAAAGGTTACTCAGAGAAAATATAACTTTTTAAAATAATTTCTTAAGGAATAAATGGTAAAGATTTTCCTGGGCACGGTGGCACACACCTTAATCCTAACACGGTAGAGAAAGAAAAAAGAAATCACACGTGTGAGGTCAAACTGGGCTATTTAGGGAGTCAAGAACCAGCCTGAACTACATGGCAAGATCTTATTTCAATCCCCATTTTTTTGTGCGTGCCCAAAATCAAACTTAAGACCCTGCACCTGCCAGGAAGGCACTTGTGCCACTGAGCAATATCCTTGGCCCCAAGACCCTGTTTCAAAACAAAACAAGATTCTAAGGCCAACAATGAATACAGCTCAAAAATCTACCAGTGTCAAGTAAATGTGATATTAAATATAAGGGCACAGATATTAACTACAGAGTTAACTAAAGGCAACATCACATACTTGTCTTCCAACATACATGCTCCCCTGGGCTAGTGTTACAGTTTATGTCTAGTTGTCCCCCCAAAGCCTCATGCAATCATGAGGTGGGGACTTCTAGAGTTTGAGACTTGAATCATGATCCACTGGGATTATATGTTTTAGTACTGATGGGACTATGGGTCTGAGTACTGCTGGGATTACCTGACTCTTGATCCACTGATCAAACTACTCTCACATTATGAAGGCAGACAGAAGAGCTGGCAGGTATTTAAGGCTTCCATCAGCAATCCTTTGATGGAGGTAGAGGGTTCCTTCAAATCAGGCCTCATGAAGTTTACCAAAGAAAGCCTGCTCCCTAGTTCTACCTTAACAGTGCTACGTACCTCTAGAATCTGCTGAATCAATACTGAAGTAGCAGTCTTTCTAGGGGCTAATCAAGATATACTTTATAAGGGGCCAGCGAGATGCTTTAGTGGTCCAAAGTGTCTGCTTAGGCAAGCTTAGGCAACTGCAGGGACCGCGGTTCGATGCCCAGGACCACATGCTGCACCAGCCCCATCCCCAGGGCAGGCTGAGACGGCCATAAAAAAGATATACTTTATAAAAATTACTACTAGTGAAAAAAAAAGAACCTTGTGGTCATGAGAATATTGAAAATGTTGCTGCCTTAGCCTCTGCTTTTAGAGCTTACCAAGTCAAATTACTGGGATCTAAAACTGAATAATAATTCCAAGGATAGTGGGCAGTTGACATACCACAGGAAACCAATCACAAGGCACCACGAAACACAAACTGTATTTTTATCTGTTAAGTACTTATTGGGGTCTTGAATACACGTAGAGTGCGTTCTCTATCTCTGCAAACCACAGGCATTTCATTCTGTATAATCTGACTACAGGTGGAATTCTAGAGCTGTATACCAAACGTAATGCCTTAAAACAAGGAGTATAGAATTCTTCTATTTTAGAGTAAAACTAGCCCTTCAGAACAAGCTTTGCATTCAAATCTGGAAAAAAAAAAAATCACGTTAAAGGAACCTTAAACAAGACATAGGGAATTCCTGGAATGTTTAGTATATACTACTCAGCATGTTGTAATCATATTATATATTCAATAGTGCTATATTTCTTAATCA
>PVKN010001262.1:0-54622 GCA_004027915.1 Capromys pilorides | reverse complement strand
TACACAAATTCAGTAGCATAGCAGGGTACAAAGTCAACACACAAAAGTCAATAGCATTCCTCTACACAGATAGCAAACACACTGAAAAAGAAATTAGAGAAACAGTACCTTTTATGATAACACCTAAGAAAATGAAATACCTAGTAATTAACCTAAGGAAGTAAAAGACCTTTTCAATGAAAACTACAGTACTCTGAAAAAAGAGACCCTAGAAGACCTCAGAAAATGGAGAGATATTCCCTGCTCCTGGATAGGAAGAACCAACATTGCAAAGATGGCCATACTTCCTAAATTGTTATACAGATTTAATGCAATCCCTATCAAAATACCATCAACATACTCACAGACCTGGAGAAATCATTCCTAAAATTTGTTTGGAACTAAAAAAGACCCAGAATTGCAAAGACAATTCTGAGTAACAAAGGTAAGGCAGGAGGCATTACAATTCCTGACCTAAAGTTATACTACAAAGCTACAGTAATAAAATCAGCATGGTATTGGCAAAAAATAAACCTGAGGATCAATGGAATAGATTAGAAGATGAAGAAGCAAATACAAACACACTCAGCCAACTTATCTTCGACAAAGTGGCCAAATATGCTTACTGGAAGAAAGATAGCCTCTTTAACAAATGGTGCTGGAAAAACTGGCTCTCTACATGTCAAAAACTAAAACTTGACCCAAGTCTATCACCATGCACTAAACTAAAGTCTAAACGGATTAAAGATCTAATTATTAAACAGTAAATCTCCTGGAAGAGAAAGTGGGAGAAAACCTTGAAGACGTTGGGGTAGGGAAAAAGTTCATGGACAAAAATCAAAATGCATGTTTAACACTTGAAAGCATGAATAAATGGGACCTCCTTCGGCTAAGAAGTTTTTTCACACCAAAAGAAATTACCAACAGAGAGAAAAGCCAACCCACAAATTTTGAAAAGATTTTAACTAATAAGTATTTAGACAAAGGTCTTCTCTCTAGAATTTATAAAGAACTAAAAACCATTAGGGTCCCAAAATTCAAAAACCCAATCCAGAAATGGGCATCCGAGATGAAGACAAACTTCTCAGAGAAAGAAATTCAGCAAGCCTATAAGTACATGAGGAAATGCTCCACATCATTAGCCATCCGTGAAATGCAAATTAAAACAACACTTAGATACCATCTCACCCCAGAAAGAATGGCTACCATAAAGAAATCAACCAACAACAAATGTTGGAGAGGCTGTGGGGAAAAGGGAACCCTTCTCCACTGCTGGTGGGAATGCAGATTGGTGTAACCATTATGGAAAGCAGTGTGGAGGCTCTTTTAAAAACTAGAACTGGAAATCCCATTTAATCCAGCTATCCCCCTGCTGGGAATTTTCCCAGAAGAACTGAAAACATCATACCATAGCGATATCTGTGTTTATAGCAGCCCAATTCGTAATAGCCAAATCTTGGAAACAACCGAAATGGCCATCACTTGAAGAATGGTTGAAAAAGATGTACTATTTTTACACAATGGACTATTACTTAGCTATAAAGAATGAAGACTTCATATATAAATGAATGTATCTTGAACATATACTCATAAGTGAAATAAACTAGACCTACATGTGTAAATATCATATAGTCTCTCTAGTGTAAAAAATGTAAAGAAGAAATAAAAATGGAAAAGCATAACACAGCTGAATGGAAATTAAAGACTTACGGATTAAACAACGAAGTGACTGGAAGCAGAAAAGAAGAAACATAGCAGGAGCAAAACCGTACACTTATGTACACAGGATGAATTCGATATTGGTCCTAGGAACTTTCAAAAGGTTTTTCTCATTGATAGCAGCGTGTAGCACTGGAATTATGATTGGAATGTGTGTTGTTCTTGTCTTTTAGATGTGTACTGCTTTCAATGTGATCTCAGTTACTGCTATACTCTCAAGTAAATGGTTGGTTATAGAGATATGTAATTAGCATCTCAAGAGGCAAAGAGCAATAAACAAAGCCCAGGGACAGCAGTGGTTTGGGAATCCCAGAAAGCTGAGATTCAAGGAGAAAGATAACATCTTACCCTGAAGGCTTTCCATTAGCAGTCTCCTCCCTTGCTTGAAACTTCTGTCATTAGTATTTGTGTGAACCTAACATTGGGCAAATGGAGATCAGAGATTGTAACATTTCTTTACTAAAGTGATTATGCACCTGAGAACATCCCTTGACCCCAAATAAAAGTGAGATAGTTCTGAGGGTCGGGGCTCACTTCGAGAGAGACAAATCTCAGTGAGACCTCTGAGCTAAATTCATCGGATTTTCTCGTCATTTCTTTCGGCACCGACTCACAACATACAACAAGTGGCGCCCAACGTGGGGCACGGAAGACGTCCAAGGGTGAGTTAAAAGAGGCCTGACTGAGTGGGGGAAATATGCCCAGAGTAGGCAAGACCACTGGCAATAATTCAGAGCAATGGGAAATACCTCTTCAGTAGAAAATGAGTATGTCCATCTTGTAGAGACATTACTCAAAGGAGCATGGGTAAAGGTGAAACTAAAGAGTTTCGAAGAATTATTTTTCCTGATAAAAAGGCATTGTTGTTGGTTTCAGCCTAAGGGAAAAGCTGCTCTAAACTTAAAAGTTTGGAAGCAGGTTATGAAAGCTCTGCGCAGAGCACAGTAGCAAGGAGAACCTATTCCTTTAAGTGTGTGGTCTTTGTGTAACCTTATTTATTTGGCTTTTGAACCCCTACAGTCTGACTCTGAGGAATCAAGTCTGCAGCTGATTCCTCAGACTCAGGAAGGCAGTCTTACAAGGGATTCCATTGATGAGGACAGTACGAAACATGAAGGCAATACCACATCTCTTAATTTGTCCTTGTTGGGTGAAGAATCTAAATCAGAGAATCCAAGAGTAAAGAAACATTTCCAGCTCTTCAACCTCTGTGCTCTGATTCCAAGGACCTTTCAGGTGCTCAGAGGAATGGGTTGGAGAAGGAGGCAAATAATATCCAGGAGTTATCCAGAGATGGGGAAAAGGTTTTGCTTGTGTTATTACAGATACTGGAGAAGTAATTTGGGTACCAGCTTGATGAATAAAACCCAGAAAATGAGTAAGTGTAAATATTCTGATACAAAATCTCCTATTGATGAAAAAAAATCACTTGATATTTTATAGGACATCAAGAAATCAATTTCCTGTAACTGGAACTGGGAGAAAACCAGGGAGAGAAAACAAAAGAGATTTAAAAAAATGGCTGCCTTGTTGCGGTCTCAAAAAATAAATTCAAAGGTCTAATCTTCTTGGCTCCAAGAAGAGCTCAAGGACAATAAAGTTCACCTGCTATGGCTGTTGGAAGCCTGGCCAAAATAAGAGGGATTATCTCAAGAGCCCACAAACCATGCCCTGACTGCCAAAGCAGCTGCTAAGAAGTGAGGCTGCACTCTGAGGTGAAGGCCCCAGAGCTCAGACTCAGCTTCCCAGATAGTTCAGTAGGACTAAAGGGCACTGGGCCTGCCTGCTCCCTCTGGCTGGACAGTCTCTGTCATCTTCATGGAGGAGCCCTGAGAAGTCATGACCAAAGGAAACCCAGCCTTTTGCTGAACATTGGCCCAGATCGCTTTGCTTTTCTCTAATCCTGACTTTCCTTCCAGTTATCATACCTCAAAAATTAGAATAAAATAAAACTAGCTTGCAGATGTCACTGTTCTCTCACAAGGTGTAACTAAAAATAGAAAAAATAGGGTATTCTGGTTTTCATGAGTTCTCAAAGTTTAGAGACGATTATAATTAAAGCTAGAGAGACTTATAACAAACTGTCAGACTCCATAAATAAAAGGATCTAAACTATTCTACCTACCCAAGATAAAAATGCTTGGTATCTCTTGAGGGCCATTAGGTAGAACCTCTGGAGAGTGTCTCTGACTGCCAATTCCCAACTATGACCCCTTTCAGCCTGAAGAAGCCAGAGCGGTCATCGCCCATATTTCCCTCATGGCAGTTCAGGATACTTCTTCAGAGGGGGAAAGTCGCAAGCAACCAAGTTAGATAGAAATATTATAGGCAGTCAGACAGGGATAAGCCCTCAAAAGAGATAATGTAAAAGGCAAGATATCTAGTAGCTATGGGAAGGACAGATGCTCACATGGTGGACCAGACCTAAGCATCAAAAGTCAAACAAATGTTGATCTTCTTAAATATTAACATCCAAAATCGATCATCACCCAAAAGGAGCCAGAAGCAATATGATGGCTTTATTGTCATTTCTGGTAAGTATTAAAGGTAATTTTAGTTATTGGGTTTATATTCCAAATTCACCACTCAACAGAAGAGTTCACTGATGGAAAAAGTCTAATAAGTAATAACACCAAGGTAAGGGACTTTTTCTTCTCCAAGGAAAGCTAATAGAATGTTTCCACTGCCAGACCTGCCATCCTGCCAGAATACCAATGTTGCTTATCTTAATGATTAGGATACATTGGGCAATCTGTAGAGGAGAAGCAACCCGGGAGTTAGTTAATATTTCCAATGGAAGCATCATAGATTAGAGCCCTTGTGGCTCTGCCTGGACAGCAGAAGGGAAGAAATTAAGATGGAAATATTCAATTATTTAAAAGAAACACAACTCATTTTACTCAGACATGTGTTCACCTCTTTCACCTGTTGCTTGTAGGACCTAGTTATTGAAACTCTTCTTACCATACCATTACATGTCATAATTGTTCATTATATACATGTCTAACATTCTTCTATTAGCTTTAATTTTTCTAGGAAAAACATCTATATTCTCAGGACAAGTACCAGAATCTGACTTCTGGTACGACTACATCACCTGCGGCAAGACTCCCTTTCCATGATGCTGTGCCAACATTTGCTGGAGATGTTAAAGAAGAAAACAAAAGGCAAGCTTGAACTCATGATAGCCTTCACATCCACAGCTGCTACAGTCAGTAGCATTGAGCCAAGGTGTATAATCTGTTCATTTTGTACAACAATGGCACAAGGACTTAAAACAGTTATGGACTTCTCAAGGACACATAGACTCAGAGTTAAAAAATAAGTGATTTAGAACAAGCTGTTAAGTTGGAGAGTCAAATTGTTAATCTACAATGTCAACCTTGTTTAAAATGTGATTGGAGTACTTCTTCATTTTATATAACTCCCATTTCATGGAACCAAACTTGATTTGTTACAAAGTATCTCTAGTGACATTGAAAACCTTAATCCTTTTCATGTTATCTCATGGTTTAGTGGAAATGTAATAGTGATTTGTATATATTATCTCTGTTCTATTTGTAAATCCCTTTTAGTTTGATAACGAGGACAGATTCAACAACAAGCTATGGATCAAAAGTCTGCAGTCCTCGCCCTAATGCTTCAAAAAAACTATTTTTCAGCATTGAATAGTAAAAGCGGGGAGATATAGAGATACATAATTAGCATCTCAAGAGGCAAAGAACAATAAACAAAGCCCAGGGACAGCAGTGGTTTGGGAATCCCAGAAAGCTGAGATTCAAGGAGAAAGATAACATCTTACCCTGAAGGCTTTCCATTAGCAGTCTCCTCCTTTGCTTGAAACTTTTGTCATTAGTATTTGTGTGAACTTAGCATTGGGCAAACGGAGATCAGAGATTGTAACATTTCTTTACTAAAGTGATTATGTACCTGAGAACATTCCTTGACCCCAAATAAAAGTGAGATACTTCTGAGGATCGGGGCTCACTTCGAGAGAGACAAATCTCAGTGAGACCTCTGAGCTAAATTCATCGGGTCTTCTTGTTTCTTTCAGCACTGACTCCCAACATGCAACAGTTGGTTAACAAAAAAGGTTACTAAGTGAGAGTAAGAGACTAGGCAAAATGCCACATGCTTGACAGGCTACAATTTTGTACATCTTTGGATTTCTAAATGTCTGTGTCATATTGTGTTAATGTTTTTATCAAATTCTAAAGAGATTTATTAGAATATCAATGATTGACAGAATATACCAATTGTGAGATAAGTCGAAGATGTTTGATACTCAGAAAGACAGTGATGTTAAGCTCAATTACCTATGTTATAGAGAAATAGTATCATGAAGCTTCTCTGCTGGAGGGTTGAGAATGTAAGTTAACAGATCAAAAATTGGAGAAAAAGAAGGGCTACAAGGATAGTCAACATTTTGGCCCTAGCCCTTCAAGGTCAGTGAGGACTCAGGACATAAGAGACCCTGTGCTGTAACATCCTATAACTCAGTGGTTTCCCAGATTTTCTGTTCAAGGAGATTAAGGGACCTCAGAGGAAAGGGATAAATGAAGTATAGTGTGCCTAAGGAGAGTTGCCTAGAGAGCAGACATTCTCTCAGGCTTTCACAGAGAGAAAACTGGTCAAGCAATGGCCGTGACTTGACCTGATAGTTGATGTTGGCAACAGTTCTATAAAGCACTGTTTGTGGTTCCAAAGTTAATCCTGAGGGGATTTGACCCTGGAAGATACAAAACATGAATATTCTGTTATACAGGTCTGGCCTTAACTTGCCCTTGATCACCAAGCAGAAAAGCTTAATTATGAGGCATAGAATGCAGAGCTTGATTAGTATGATGAGCTGTAAGAGGCTTATACCAACAGCCTCCAACATTGCCAGTTTCACTAGTAACCCACTACAATTATGGAACGTTGGACTATGTATACAACTACTCTCTTTTTCTACAAAGAGAAGAATTTTTTTTTGTTTTTTCCTTTTTTTTCCTCCCCTACTAATATGGATTAGAAAATTTATCATGTCTACTCCTTGTGCTCTGTATAACTACTATGAGGACAACAATATTCAATGTGTCAATTATTATGAATGCACTAATAATGTGTTTTGAAACTATCATATTGTTATTTCTTATTAAAAATTAAAATTTTTTTTAAAAGGCTCACACACAGGGATTGCACAGAGTGCACGTGATTATAAGAGGGAACTCTGAGAGCCATGTGTATTAGAGGTGGCCCTCAGATGACTCAGCACCCTGTCAATCACTGCTGTCAGTCATACTCAGAGATCCAACGAGAGCCACCAGGGTGGGGTGCACATCTTTTAAAGTCAGAAAGCCTGGTTTATCTGCTTTCTTCCCTGCCATCTGGGCATCGCTTTTCCCAGCTGTGCCATCTTTTTCTTTTGACTGGCATGAACCCAAGCATACCTTCCCTGTTAACTTCAATAAATGTAGCTGCTTTTTCTGTTATCATTAGGTATACACTTGAAATTCTTTGCTTGATGTGCGTAAGAACCCAGAATCTATCTCTCAGATGCGTCATGCATAGTACCAAAATCATACCAGTTATACTGGACGTGGTGTCCACCCCACTGACCTCATCTTTATAGTTCCATCTGTGATAAATCCATTTCTGGAGAAAACTTGACGAGCTTCTTTCTTTCTTTCTTTCTTTCTTTCTTTCATGTATGTGCTGAGGACTGAGCCTAAGTCCCTTTGTATCCAAGCATGTGCTCTGCCATTGAGTTCCACCCTGGCTCCAACCTGCATTGTTTTTATCACTTTTATAGGTGTGGAAACTGAGGCTCAGGAAAATGAGTTCACCCAACTTTGAATTTTTCCTGAAATTTCTGTAGAAAAGATTTATATTTTTTACAAAAGAAAGAAAAAGTGAAATGATATAGTCACCTATCCCATTCAGGGAACACTATCTCAATGTGACTCCTCATTAACCAGTTTGGTTTTTTGCAGGGCAGGGAAGGGGGATTGGAAGTCAGCTGGTGAGGGAGCACTGAGACAGAACTGAACCATAGCTGTGGTATGTCTTCCAGCCAGAAAATAAGCTGTGTTTTTTAAGGTACCATGGAAACACTTGGATAAAAGTAAATGTCCCCTAGTCATCTCTGATTCACGCCCTTTGGAAGGGCTCACTTGCTGTGTGGTTGGCCTCGGAGCTTGCGCACTGACTGGCTATTCTGCACACATCAGGAGACTTTGCCATGCTGTGTTTCCCAGACTCCCCGGCACCACTTACTGAGCGCCTCCTGTAAACCCAAGAAAACACTGACCAGAGAGTCCAAAGCTGAGAAACCAGTTCAGTGGACCATGGCGCGGGAGGCCAAGGAAGACAATCAGGGGCAGTTCGTTCTTTTTCTGGTTGTTGACACAAGAGCTCAGGTTTTGTACAAATACTGCCTGGAGTCTTTCTGAGTTGCTTCTCAAAACCTAAAGAAGTTATCAGGCCTGAGCACAGAGAAAATCCAGAGAAGGGAGAATTGACATTCTTCTCTGTTTTGTTTGTTTGTTTTTGTTTCTGTTTTCCCACACCCTAGAACACTACCTAGAGATGTTAATGATGATAACACTTTATAGTCTTTTGTTGTCGCTGCCATGGCAGGGCTGGGGCTAGAACCCAGGACCGTGCACACGCGAGGCCACTGCTCTGCTACCAGCTACATTCCCAGCCATTGCACTTTTCGAAGACACTGACGACCATTTCCCAAATGTAGACCAGGCCATTTAACAACGCAGTTTCAGTGATTATAGACTCGTGCAAGTGCGAGGCAGAAGCAAACTTAGAGATGGGCTGGCCCGTCTCACTTCTTGTGTGTCAGGACTTACCGAGGTCACCAAGTTCCTTCTGAACCGGATTCTACACTTCTATCTCCATTGAACATCTATGATTAAACATCACAGTGAGTGAGCAGTTTACAAACAATACAATCTGAGGAGTGAGATGCTTTAAAAATGTTTTTGTACGTCATGTTTCATTACAAATTGGTCAGATCACATTTGCAGAGCTGGGGATACCACTGAGCCTTTTCAAGGATTCAGAAATCAGGGAAACCTTTGATGTGTTCAAACATACTGCAGCGGGCATATTGGCCTAGGAAGGCAAGTTTGAGTTTTTAGAGAATGTGTAGGGCAAATTTCACTACACTTTATTAGTTTATTTACTTACAGATGTGGTTTTGCTATTTCGCCCAGGCTGGTCCCCACCTCCTGGGCTCAAGCTATCCTCCTGCCTCAGTTTTCCTGTTCAAGAACTAGCAGGCCTGGAGGTAGCCTTGAACTGAGTCACAGAAACGGTGGGGAACAGCAGAGCCGCAAAAGTCATTAGGTCACACATCACAAGTCACATGTCACACGTCAGTTTGGAGCTCTGTTTTTTGATTGTTGCCAAGATAAAGACAGTTGCATCTATCTTTCTCAGAGGAAAGGCCTGTGGGCTAATTACTATTCTCTTAAGTGGCGAGCCCATTGTCCTGCTATCATTTATTGAACACTTTTTGCTTCATTTTCTTATGATTATGTCCCAAAAATTTGAGTTTATTAATTCTATTAAATATCTTGATCTCGCAGTCATTGTTGCTTTTAATTTCTTGCGTGGGGATTGAAACCAAGACCTTTCCCCAGCTAAGCAAGTGCTTACTGCGCTGTATGCCCCACTCCAAATTCTGCAATTGTTCACTATTTTAAGCATTGTAGTTCTATAGTGGTCCCTTATTATAAAGACAAGTATATTTTGACATAGAAAGTATGATTCAAAAACACAATTGATGCTTAAATTTTTAAAATTTTGTTTCAGTAAAAGATACATTACAAGGCCAGCAAGATGGTTCATTGGTCTAAAGCATTTGCTTAGGAAAGTGAGCAGTTTGATCCCTGGCACCGCATGCGGTGCCAGCCCCACCCCCAGGGCAGGCTGAGCCAGCCATAATACAAAAAAAAATTCAGTAAAAGATACATTGTAATCAACCTCCTCAAAATATTCTTCTTTCCTTTTGAGTACATTTATTCTATTGCTTTTGACAATTTCTTTTTAAATTTTAATTATTTTTGTGGCTGGCTTGGCCCACCCTGGGGGCAGGGCTGGCGTGGCATGTAATGCCTGGGATCAAACCTTGGTCCCCTGTGCACTTGCCTTAGCTCACCTAAGCAGGTGCTTTAGATCACTGAGCTCTCTCACTGGCTCTTTTTTAGTTATTTATCTATTTGGTACCGGGTCTTGCTACATAGCTCAGACTCATAGTGATCCTCCTAGCTCATCTTCTTACAGGCACGTGCCACCATGCCTGGTTTCAGTGGCCAGCACAGCATGTGGTACCAGGGATTGAACCTGTGTCCTTGTGCTTGCCAGGCAGGAGATTAGACTGCCGAGCTGTCTCCCCAGCCCACTTTTGACAATTTCTGAAGCAGTTCTGCAAGTCCTCTTCCTTAAGTGTCTTTAGTTATGCTGGCTGGGCTGCCTCGATATTCTGAATCAATGCAAAACATTTACCTTTCATGGTCAGTTTGTATTTAGGGCAAAGCCGGAAGCCATACGATACCAGATCTAGCGACTGAGGTGGATGAGGACACGTTGCAGTGTTTTTACAGGTCCGCCTTTCCATCAGATGACACTCTAGCTGTTGTATTCACTGTATATGACCACCACTTAAAAGACCCTAGGGACTTCCCGAACTGCCTCAGAAAGTGGTAAGAGCAACAAGATAGGGGTTTGAAGTAAGATCACAGTTTACAATATATTTCCCTTGGCAAGCATTGATCTTGAGTTCAATGGCTGGTACCAATAAACAAACGAACAAACAAACAAATAAATAAATAGTAAAAAAATTTTTCCCTGAGATAACTTAGTACATTGATACCTTGGTCTGATCCATTTGCATAAGGAGCTGCAAAAAGCCACTGGAATTCTTTCCCCCCACCCCTTGGTTTGCTGATGGCCAGTTGCTCTTTTTTGGAGACCTTTCTACAGAGCGTAAGCCAATCACAATTGAGGTTTGCCCAACCTTTAAATTCTAAACCCACAGGTCAGCATCAACGTTATCCTTCTCTCCTAGAAAGCAACCTGCCAACTACTCTTCTTGGATGAAAATTAAGCCTTGTTCACTGTAAGCTCCTCTTTATACTTTGTCTCCGGTGTCAGCCACAGCAGTTCTAATGGTCCATGTTAGTATGTAAAGTCTACTTAAAATCTGTGCCTAATTAATTGGACAGTCAGTGTTGCTGGCTGTCTAACAGCCATTTTAGCTTCTTCTTTGTAGCTTCTCCCTTCATGAATTTTTGGGCTCCACAGCTCCTTTCCATACTATCACAGGCAGCCACATTCCTGGTCCCCCTCCCATTGCAAATCACTTTGCATAACAAGCTTTTGCCTGAAGTTATAGTAAGTTACCCAGATAGAATACACAATAGCATGCCACGCTTGGGATGTACTTCTGCTTCACATTACTTGTTTTTTACCTGGCATTTAAACTGAATTTGAATTAAACCTCAGCACCTGTAATATTGAGGAGTCCTATATCACACCCCCAAAATAAAACTTCATGAGGCCCACGTGCAGCTTGCAGTCTCGGTCTCCCCTCTGTGGTTACGAACTGTAAGAGATGGGGGAGGGGGGGTGGCAGCTGGTACAGCACTTGCCTCAAAGGTGTAAGACCCTGGTTTGGAGCCCCACTGCTATAGAAGATTGGAGAAGCTGGGCAAGGTGATACACACCTGTCATTCCGATACTTGGGAGGCTGAGGCAGGATAGCCAAGAGTTTGAGGTCAACCAGGACTACATGGTAAGTTTAGAGCCCGCCTGTGCTACGTAGGAGACCTAGTCTTAAAAAAACCAAACCAAACCAAAACAGTTAAAAATAAACTGGACAAAGGGGCAATAAGAAAATCAATCTGAACAGACTGTATATTGGTATTTATAACATAATTATGTCCATCCGTAATCAATATCACAGTTGTAAAGGAAAACTTTATTTGGGGGGTCTTAGGAATTGTAGTTCAGGAGATGGAGGTCTGGGCAAAACTCAAAGGGTGTTGTCCTAAAAGAAGGCACCAAGGGTGAGGCTTTTAGAAGGTCACAGCTACGGTGGCCGATGCAGGCCAGTGGCACAGTGCATGGGGCCACAGCTGGTCGCTGAGCTCATAGCGAAGCAGCCTGGGTGGGTGGCAAATGTTCCATGGAGCCTGTCTAAGTCACTGCGAGTGAGGCCTGTCAGGTGACCTGTAGGTTCCTTTTCAACCGGACTAAAGTCATTTCATCTTAGGAAGAATTTTCCATTATTTCACAGTTGAAAAGTTATTCAATTTTCCTTTGAGTAAAAAAGCAACACAGGAAAAATAAAACTACAACAAACAAACCAACCCTTCCAAGCACCCTTCCCCTAGCAAGCCCTGGTGTCAGCAGGGCTGACCGTAATCCCGTAATCCCAAACCCTCTGGGAAACTGGAGCAGGAGGACTGCAAGTCTGAGCCCCGCCTGGACAGCTTAGGGAGATCCTGTCTCCAAATAAAAAGTATTTTATAAAAATCTGTGAATGCAGCTCAGGTCAAAGGCTTTGTGTTCAGTCTCCAACACTGAAAACAAAGCAACACAAAAACAAACATAAAACCAAAGCCGCTGGGGCTCCTCTTTGGCCTTCCCAGCCTGAGGCTAATGTTCACTTCCTCTGAGCACACCTGGGCTCCTGGAGACCCTTGAGGCTCCGTGGCCTCGAAGCTCATGGATCAAGGCTGACTGTGACGCACACCTGACTCATACTGTACAGAGATGGCCCAGCATGAGAAGCCTTGTCATTTTGATCAGTTGTCTGGAAACTCACAGGCTGAATTCTACAATATCTACCACGACTCTTCTGTACTGCACGTGCTTTCTATCACATGCCCTCCACGGACGACACCTCCCCTCCCCACCAAGCTCTGTGTGTGTGTGATAAGGAGACTGGATCCAGGCCTAGTGCTGCCCAGAGCCACACCCTCAGCCCCATACCCTAAACTCTTCACAGGTGAATCACCAAGAGTTGGAGGGACAGGAAGGGGATGTGAAGAGAATGAGGATATGTGGAGCGCGTCTACCAGCTTCCCATGAGGAATGTGATCATTTTGTACTGTAAACACGCACAGATGAAAATAAAAATGGAACTGATTAGAATTGTTGAAGTATGGCTTCCTTCACCTTTTACCTACTTTCAGAACCATGAAGGGGACCTAACTTATCAGATGATTAGAATGTCTGCACAGATGTGATGTTAAACTGAACATCACGTTCCATCAGTCTTCCCAAATCCTGGCGAGCAGGGTTTCCCAATGAGCCCTTTCAAGTAATTCTAATACAAATGATCAGTCTTCCAGATCCTGGACCCTGATCTTCAATAAGTATGCGGCAATAGTACATGTTAGTTATTGCATCTTCCTCTACAAACATGTCCCATGGGGAAAAGAAGCTCTTATTTCCATTCCTTGCCTTTTGGGGCCATCATAAGGTTGGTTGTAAGATTCTAGAGTTAGTTAATGATGTTATGAAAAATACAATGTAGGGGCCATCCAAATAGCTCAGTAGATTAAAGCACCTGCAAGCAGGTGCAGGGGTCAGAGTTCGATCTCCAGGCCTGCTGCGCTGGCTCCACCCATGGGGCACACTGAGATGGCAGTTGAGATTGGGCATGGTGGTGTGTGCCTGTAATCTCAGCTCTTGGGAGGCTGTAAACAGGCAGATCACTACGAGTCTGATCTAATAGTGAAACCTTAAGCACTCTGTAGATCCTTCCCTAAAAAATACAGAAAAGAAAAATATAATATAAACACAAACGAAATTATCATAGAAGGCAGAGCACGTGTCCAAGCAGACGGCAGGTAGCACTAGTCGATGAGGAAGTAAATCACTTTCGGGCCTGGGCTTCTAGCCAGATCATACGCTGTGGTCTGGATCTTTGCTTTGGGACAACAAAGACTGAAGCCAACCAAAAGCATGCAGCCAGCTGGAGGTCATAGCCAAGGGTGTTTAACTGAAAGTGTGAAAGGAAAAGCGGCCCACTTGGAGAGGGGTTCCTCAAGGTGGACACGGCGGGTGTTTAAACCGACTGACTTTTGTACACTTGTTGGTATAGGTGAATGAGGCAGAAAGCACAGATGCCCCTGCAAGTAGGCCTCGAGGCCCAGAAAGCACACTACTTCATTTGCATTTGGCTTCCTCTGGGCTCCTCTCATTGGTTTAGGGATCTGTTCCTTGTCTGTTGCCTTCTCTTAAGCCCAGGCAATTGCTTTGCCTAAGTTATTTATTTGGGCCCTTTGTTTGTGAACTCATCAGCTCTGACTTTTAGTTTACTTCAGGTTAACTAGTTAGGACCTGAGCCCTATCTGCCTAACTTCCTCTATCTGTTGGCTTGAGGGTGTAGCTCAGTAGTAGTAAGTGTGAGACCCTGGGTTCAGTCACCTGCACAGGAGCGCGTGTGCACACACACACACACACACACACAATCATTTAAGGTGTGGGATGGACAATGCACCCTCTGGATTCCACTACAGATCTGAAGGATTCTTTCTGGGAGTGATGCATGCTGTGCATGCTTTGGTTGTTTGGCTTCTCCAGAAGTGGGTCTTTACTGCAAAGAGCTTCTCGTCCAAGGTCATAGCCTTTTCCAGAAGCATCCTCTATCTAATGCCTGCTTCCTGGAGGGGGTCCAAAGACCCTGGCCTCTTACTTCAAAGTGTGACAACTCTAATGAACCAGCTCAGTCCCAGAGTGCCCGCTGGAGTCAGCTGAAGCCTCTGCGGGGCCACAGCACCTTCCTTCTCCAATCAACTGCGGCCTTTTCTTCCAGGCTGTCACTCTTGAGAGCACTCTAAAAGCTCCCTGCATGCTATGCTACTCAATTCAGAGTCTGCTTTCCTGGGAATCAATCTGTGACCCTTGACATGAGAGCTAGTCCGAGAGAACAAACGCTAAGATGAGACTGTGCGGCTGAGTCACTTGCTGGCTGCCTGACAGCCAGGTCTCATAGCTGCGGGGCACAGTTTAGCCTGGGTAGAAGGGACCCGTGTAATAGCTAACATTTGTTCCAGGAGAGAAACTGGATTCCGCTTCAGTGGCTGAAGACATAGCATGAAGTGAAATGCATTAGGTACTGGAGAATGTGGGGGCGGCAGGAGTTAGGACAATGGGACTGGAGGGCTGTGCCGGGGAGAGACAGATCTTTTGAAAAGTAAAGTGCTGACAGGGATCGCACAAATTACAAGCTAGGTGTGAAAGCCAGAGGCGTCTTGGCAGCGAACAGAGGAATCTCCATCTTTATTAGCCAAAGGGCAGAAAAGGCAGAGAGTCAAATTCAAGATTTAACAGAGTACAGAATTGGGGGAAAGGCTTTAACTCTTGACCTGGGAAGGTCACCTCTGCCCTAGGCAGGGCTCTGATTAGTGAAGAATGGAATCTGGAGATAGGAAATGGGAACACTTGGATTGACACATTTGATAATCTTGATTCCCTAGAATCCTCTGAGCCTGAAGAATTGGCTTCATCCTCCATATTAGAAGTCATCAATTCACTTGCTCCCAGCCAGTACCATGGCCATTTCACAGGGAGATGGCAGCCTCCATCATCAGGGTCTGCCATCTGCTGTCCTCTTGGCCATTAGGCCTATGACTATATTCTATCACCATGAGGGAAAATGCTGGACCTACAGAGAAAAAAGGTCAAGGAGCTGTGGGGCTGAGCAAATGGCAATCAGGAGTCGTAGGGGACACACAGAGCTCCCTCTCCTCCTGCTTCCTGTTCAGCCCCTGCGCTTCCCCACATGATCCTGTGTGGTGTCATGCCTCCTGTTTCTGTAGATCTATGAGTCTGAATGTATTCCTTCATCACAACCATTCCTATGTCTGCTGTCTTACTGTGAGGATTCAAACAAATCCTGGGTACATTTTTAACACCCAAGTGGAATGTAAATTTGAGCAAGGGAAAATTTATAGATAGGAGAGCACTCTCCAAGGACACAGAATTTAATTCGCTGGCAGGGATCCCAGGAGAAAGAGTAGACATATTGCTAATATAGCTTCGGGAGGTTGGGGGAAGCAGTGGTCCATGCTAAATCAAGTATGTATGCCGGAACTCTTCTCTTAGGAAGTGGAAGAAGAGATCAAAAGATTCGAAGAAGTCACATTAGAGAATATCTATACCTTGTAAGGCTGGGGAATTCCACCCATATCATGCAAGAGTCTGAAAGACACTGCTTCTTAACGTGGTAAGGAGTGAACGAGGGAGGGGGCCACTGGCATTGCTGGTAATTACGGAGGCCAGCACTGATGGCAGGGGATGCTATGATGGCCTGTCATGGTCATCAGTTTGGACTTGTATCTACCTGCAAAAACTTGGTAAAGCGCACTTCTGTGTGTCTATGGGGGTGCTTCCAGAGAAGATTGGAGTGTGGGTCCACCGACTGGGGATGATCCACCCTGAACAGGCAGCACATCCTGTGGGCTGGGGGCCCAAATGGAACAAGAAAACTTTGCGGGGGAGCTCTGAGACACACAATGAACTATGGAGAAGAGAGTGCTTTTTGTAACGCTCAATTCAAACATGACTCTTGCAGTCCCCGACCTGTGCCAGCAGAAGCATTCTTCTCTACTTAGCACTGGTGCTCTTGGCAAACGTGAGACGTCATAAAAGAGATAGCATGGAGCAGGGGATCTCCCAAGCACCCGGACCTCTGAAGACACTCAAATATTCACACTGGATGCCTCAAGAGCTTTGCGCACAGAGGCACAGAGCATCCGGAAAACTTCGACTAAGAACTTCCCACCTAACGTTCTTCGCTTTCTTTCAAACCCTATACTTGAAAAAGCCCATTTGCTTTGCTCCCTGATGGCCTTTTTGCCCTCTGTCTGCTTGCACCAGGGCAAAATAAATCCATGCCATATTGCCTTTGCCCAAGCCTGGTGATCTCCTGGTCTCTGCCTCACGCCGTTCCTTGCACTTCTCCCTGCTTATCTCCCTTCCTTTGCCCATGGATCAGACCCCAGACTCTTCAGCCCCTGAATGCAGACCTCCACCAGCTCTTCTGGTAGCCTCCAGGCCCTCAGCCTCAGACTGAAGCTGTATCATTGGTTCTTCTTGTTCTGAGACTTCTAACTTCTCAGACAGATTCATCTATACTTTCTCTGACTGTGTAGCCTAAAGGTAGCCAATGTGGGCTGTTTAAGCTCTAATGGTATAAACCAATCTATGTGTTTTTTCTTTCTTCCTTTTTTTTTTTTTTTTTTTTTTTTTTTTTTTTTTTTTTTTTTTTTTTTTTTTTTTTTTTTTTTTTTTTTTTTTGGTGGTACCAAGGATCAAACTCAGGACCTTGTACTTGCCAGGCAAGCATTTTTTCCACTGAGCTATCTCCTCAGCCTGTAAACCAATCTAATAAATGCTCTTTTATGAATAAAAAGATATATGAACTCTACTGGTTATATTCTTTTGGGCAATCCTGATTACCCATTACAGATGATCTGATAGACTTGGAATCCTCAATAATAACCAGGGTAATAGGATCCTAAAGTAATAGACACCAGGTTGTTCCACCTAACTGTCAAGGGTTACGAGTGGCAGGATTGATGGAGAGCCAACGTACTGAGCCTGTTCAGAACTACTGAGGTGTCTCATAGAACACAGCGCTCCTGGGCAGCCCGTACAGGCACTGCTTAATTTATACAACCCAGAATCACAGGTTGCACTAGGGGAGCTGCCATAACAAAAAGCTACAATTCCTTCCTCCTTTCACTGACTCAGAGTCCATTCACTGAAGAGGCAGCTCCACCCTCATGAGAAAAAAGTCCTGCACCACCATGTAGTAATGTTTGTAGCAGTCTTTTCTCCAATGATCCTTGTGGTCATTCCCTTGGAAAATAATGTTGCTCATCCCAAGCTGTAAAGCAGCCAGTTAGAATGGAGGCTTTATTTAAGAATCCAGGCAGTAAATGGAATTCCAGCTCCAGGGAGGCTCCCATTGTTTCCACTGGCCAAGGTGACTCAGGCCAATGGATAGGGAATCAGTGAGATTGATCATTTTCCCCAAACCCAAAGATATAATTGCAAAGAACACGCTTGATGTCAGCTTCAGCCTCACATTGGTTGCCTGGCCTTTGGGGCAAGAACTACTGTCACTGAGTAAAAAGGAAGAAAAATAACCACACCACGCCAGGCTGGGAGAGTCCCAGCCTTTGGGAAGTCTTTAACATTTCCCCTCAGCCTCTCATTAACGAAGTCTTTGACAGTACCTCCCCAACCTCTCTGTTAGCCAAAATATAGAGCAAAGCCCATATCAAAACCAGAGGACCAAGGCAGGGGTGAGTGACATCTCGTTGCTTTGGGAGCAGGGGTGGGTTGGCATGGGGAGAGTCAGGGATAGGGGAGAGGTTTAGGAGTAGGAGATGAGAGGCCTGTGGTATGCAAAGAATCGTGCCTCCTTCTCTGATTAGAATCTTCCAGGTGCTTCTGGGTTACACAGAATGGATCCTACAGTAAAGTTTCACCCTACAAAGAGCAAGATGTTGTTTTATGAAGCTCTTTAGAATGACACCCCTTTGAGCTACTTTGTTCAGGGCTATCATCAGCAGAGAAAGGAACCTTTGAGGACCACACACCCAGCATCACTGTCTCTCTTGCCCAGAGACAAGGTGGTGCAAGTTGGAAATATAGAGGAAACCCAGATTTTCTGTAGGCCTGGTGACTACACCTGTACAGAATTCCTATCTGAGATTCAAGGCCCAACAGGCTGACCAGGGCCAGGCTGAACTGTGGTGACCTTCTGGACTACCTCCTCTGGCTTGTATCACATGTGTCATCCAGCGTGGTTTGCTCAACAGCATTTGGCTAGATATTGAAGACTGCTACTATCTAAAACAGAGGCTTAGATTATGTGTGAAGTGCAAATAATAGATCAGAGAGACAATAGCCACGGAACACGTTAGACCTCTGAGGACGTGGTGGAGATGCTGAGGGTGTCGCTCAATATGCTGGGGGCAGGGGAGAGCCAATGTGGGAACCAGACCGACAGCTGGGGAAGAAACTCTCTTCCATGTCAGCCACTCTGCAGCCCTAACACCCCTGGGACTGCTCTTCTTTACAGTCATTGTCGAAGCCAAGCAGGAGGCCGAAAGAGAGAAAATTAGGAAGAGCTAACAAAGGGACTACAGGAGTGGGAGAAAATTAAAGGCAAAAGTCAGACGTAAGAATAATCAATACAAAGAGAGTAAGATTTAAAAATAAAGGGACTCACTGACTCTGAAAAGTAATTAAGAATACACAACAGGGCCTGTGTAGCTCAGTGGTAAAGCGCTTGCCTGGCATTTGACTTGCAATGCAAAAATAAGCAAAGAAACACAAAACAACTGACAGTTAAAGTGGAAAAAAAATAACAGGCAAAGAATTGTGTTGGTTAGATTAAAAGGTTTAACACTCCAGGGAGAGTGGTTGAGGGATGTGGCTTGGTGGTAGGGTTTTGGCCTAGGTGTGGAAGACAGGCCTGGACACCAGCACTGAGGGAAAAACGGGAGGGCAGGGAGATAAGAGAGTTCTAGATTAAGATTAAAATATGGCTAATTGGCAAAAGGAATTGCATTTCTTCCCCCGTTTTAGGAATAAGAGAGAGAAACCAGGAATGACAAAGTAAGAATGAAAAAGCTAAATATAAGTTAGCTTGAGCGTGAGAGTGCAGCGAGGGTTTGCCTGGAGCTTGCAGTGATCTTTCTACCTCAGCCTCTGGAGTGCTGGGATTCCAGATGTGCTTCAGCAGTCCCAGGTTTTCTTTCTTTCTTTCTCTCTTTCTCTCTTTCTCTCTCTCTCTCTCTCTCTCTCTCTCTCTTTCTTTCTTTCTTTCTTTCTTTCTTTCTTGTTTTTGTTTGAACAAAGACTCTCATAGTCATGCTAAATTCTTACTTTCTTCTGAAGACGTACCTCACTCAACCAAAATAAGCATTTCAAGTTCCCAAAGAACTCAGACAATGAGAAAAGAGAGGGAATGAAGACTCAGTACCCCACTTTCTGCTCAGTGAAGGAGGGGACTGCTATTCTGCTGCCATCCACGGGGCACAAAAGGAGCAATGGCAGAACCCACAGGAGTTGTCACCTGAAATATTCTCTCATTCTCTCCTGAAATAGGACAGAGCTTCCCCCATGAAAATCTTCAAATAATTTGAAAAGCAAGTTTTCAAAAATGAAATGATTTTCCCTGAAGGAATTGTGAATATGTAGAAAAGTTGCAAGAACCGTACATGAAGAGCTCCTGTGCCCCCTGTTAGAATTTCCTGCATCATTTGAGAACGAGTCGCAATCCTAGTGCCTGTCACCTCTACACATCGCAGCGCATGTGTTGGGGTTGCACTGTTGTGCTAGGTTGATTACTGCAACCCCCCTCCCATTCATGTCTACCTGGAACCCTGGGATGTGACTTTATTTTGAAATAGAACCCTTGTAATCAGAAGCTCTTTGGTTGAGATCATTCTGGGTTCAGGTTCTGGTTCATTCAAATCCAATAGATGGGTTTGATTTAGAAGAAGGGAGTATGGAGACTGAGCAGGTAGAAAACAAGTTCATTTGCAGCTTGGGACAGTGCCACAAGCCAGCCTCTTGTCCCATCAGCCTTTGCTAAACCCACTTGTACTAAGTGACCGGTCTTTTGCACACAACGTGAACTACATGTAAAAGTAAGTAGTAAGATGCTTTTCGTGGGGAACACATGTTTCTCTCCAGTGACTTGCGACCTCTTGCTCAGCACTGAAGCATACAGTTGTCCTTATTTTGAGCCTTAAGGGCCTTCTCTAAAGATAAAATAGCAGAGCTGGGCATAGTAATGCACACCTGTAATTCCATCACTCAGGAGGCCGAGACAGGAGGATCACTGTGAGTTCACGGGCAGCCTGGGCTACACAGTGAGATGCCATTTCAAAACAGAAATCAAAGAGACAAAGTAGTCCCTTTAGTTAAGTATTGACATAATACCAGTGCTCCTTCCTGTAAGACAAAGAACTCAGGGAGACCTAAAAAAAAGCCTTCCTGTGACACCTGTTCTGATCACCTCACACCCTTTCCCTGTCCTCAAAGCGTTAAAGAAACCCTACCCTGAAGCCACAGTCCTTTTGGAACTCATCCACTGCCCTCTTACACGGTGACAGTAAACTCCGACATTTCCTATGTTCCAATGTTGGTCAATTCTTTCACCACTCAAGGTACTGGCCTTTAACATGCCACACCTCACAAGGCAGAGGATAAAGAGTGACACAGAGACACACAGAGAAGGCCATGGAGGCAGAGAGTTGCCACAAAACCAAGAGACACGTGGTGGTCTGTCCGTCAGAATTTCCGGAAGGTGTCAGGTCTGCTGACTGACACCTTGATGTTGGACATTCAGCCCCAGAAATGTGAAGAATATGTTGCTGTTTCCTGATTTGTTACAGCAGAGTTAGGAAACTCGTACAAATCCTCCAAGAGGAAATCAGCTTTGCTTCGCAGTGCTGTCCAAGGTGCAGCCTTCATTCAAGTTCTGCCAGCTCAGCCGACTATGCTCCCCTTTTGATGCAGGCTCCACTCCAGGACAGCACACTGCATTTAGATGTGACATTTCTTCACTCTCCTTCAGTATGGAGTAATTTCTCTCAGTCTTCCCCTGCTTCATATCCCTCAGGATTTTTTTGCATTTGTGGTGCTGGGTACAGCACCCAGGTCTTTACACAGAGCTAATTCCCTGCTGTTTTTAAAATTTGAGACAGGCAAGTCACTAAGTCACTACCTGGCCCAGGATGAGTTTGAACTTGTGATCCTGCCACGTTGGTCTACCAGAAAGCTGGAATTAGAGGCATATTCCACCAGCCCTGGCTCCTACTCTCCAGGTTTAAAGCCTTTGTTTTGTAAGATGACCTGAGACCTGATTTCGTTTTGCTATTTTATTTTGGTTAGACCTCGCCATGCATTTTTAACATGAACATTTTACAGACAAGACAGTGAACACTGGGACTGCCCAAGGTCACCCATATCTGCACTGCACATCTTTGCTCCTTGAGCTTGTTTGTTTTCTTTCAGGCTGCTCACATCCAAATCCCATTATATTGGGCTTGCTCCTTTCTCCTGTTGTGTTTGTTAGGGTTCTCGAAGGAACAGTTTCAATATAAAACTTACATATGATTATGCAAGGTATTTAGTAATAGGTAGGCTTGCACGAGCTCTATGCCACATAGAGTCCAATTGCCATGTGGTTGATGCTGATGTTTGGCTTATCCCGGATTCAGCCAATGGGATGATCAGTTGCACTCTGTGTTCACTGGACATGTCTCCCCTAGTCTTTAAGCATCTCCTTGCTTCCTGGAGGTCATCTGCTGGTGGAAGACTCAGGAACAATCCTGTGTGCACTGGAAAGTCAGAGAACCCTGTAGCAGCCAAAGATCAAAGGCCTAGAAGACTCAAGGCAGCGTCACCAGGTGAGCATGAAGGGTCTGCGCTAGAAGGCTGAAAGGCCGGAAGACCAACATCCAGAGGTGGTGACAAAGAACAGAGCTCCTCCTACAGGGGTCAACATTCCTTGCTTCTGCATGTTTCATTCCTTCCAAGCTACAAGCCTACTTTTCAGTGCCAGCCACATCCAGGGAGGGTCTTGCCCCGTCAGTGTGCAGCCTACAGGTCATCCACAGGCGCACCCAGAATTTACTAATCTGCTCCGTGGTTTTTATTCAGGTCAAGCCCATGTAACGCCATGAATGATCACGCCTGTTACAAGGGCCTTTCACTGGGAGCCTGTGTCTTCTATAGATTCACGGAATGCACTGGTTTTCAGCCCCCAAATGAAAACATTCCTGGCTCCAGACCATCACGACCCTTCCTCTTGCCTTTGAGTGTGCCTTTTTCCTCTATTACCTTTGAGCGTGCGCTTCTTTCGTTCTCCTAATGAAACCTTTCTGTCTCTCACTGACGGGTCCTGAAATTCTTTTCTGTGAGGGTCGAGAACCCGTTCAGCAGACTAAATTGAGTCCCCTCTCCCCTTCTTCTTAGGAGAATTCCTTGGCATTTCTCTATAAGAGAGAGCTTTCACTCTTCCTCTGTTGACTAGTTATACCACACAGAGTCCAACTGCTATGTGGTTAATGTTGATGTGTCCAGAGTCAGCCAGTGGGAGGATCTATAACCTTGAGGATGCTCTCGGTGTTCCCTGGACATGTCTCCCCCAGTCTTTTTAAGCATCTCCTCGCTTGCTGGCTGCAGAAGAGATCCCATCCTTGCCTGGTTCCTGTTCTGGCCCTGGCTTTAGCCATTTCTGGTTCCTTTTAGTGGTGAATTTAGAAACCAAGAAGAGATGCTTTGGGTCCTTGCTCTGGGCTACTGAGTGTTACTGCGCCCCGCTCACTCAGCCGGTAGAGCCAGAGTTGGTCTGCGTGTATCATCAGGGAACACAATGACGACATAACTTAAAAATCTTAATTGACTTCATTTTGAAATTCTGGAACAAGGCAACAATTGGCCTGAGCAGAGGAGTTTGGATTTATAGGCAGACAAAGGCTGAAAACCAGAAAAGAACAAGACACAGGCTTGTCATTTTGAGGTTCCTTTCCTTGTAAGGCAAAGACCGGGAAACAGAGCAATAAAAAAATAAAATAAAATAAAGAAGCTGATTGTCAGTGTGGTCATTAACTCTACTGATTTCTCAGGCCTCATAACAACTTTCAGTTTGGTGGCACTGAACTTTAGTATGAGACGATCCCTTACCTCAGGGTTCCCCCATCTTTCTCTTTTCTATTCCAGTCATTTCTCCATCCTGACTCCTACAATCCTTGTTGACATGCTCCGTTCACCTAGGATCACCATGTAACAAGCCCCTGTCACCTCCTAACTCCACCACCTTCCTGCAGCACCTACTCTGCCCATACTGCCCTGCCAGAGAAGGACATAAAGCTGAAGACATTGGAAAGAAAAAGACGGGTCACATTTGTAAAGTGGCTCAACCCTCTTAGAGGTTGAGGGCAGGAGGCAAGCTTTGACTTTATGGCACATCCTCTGCCTTGTGTGGTGGATGAAACAATAGGCACTGGAAGACAGAAAACCAACAGAAAGTGTGGATTTCCCCCAGCTGCACTGGAATATGTACAGTTGAGTAAAGTTAAAAGAAAAAGAAGTAGGAAGATAAGGAGGAGACGGGAGAATGGAAGAATCCAGGTCAGCGGGCAAAGGCCCCAAGGCTGCCTTTCCAGAAAGTCCCCCAGCCATGATTCCTTCCCAATGCCTCCTCCCAGTCTTTAGATCAAAGGCAGTGCTGCTCTTTCACCTCCGTCTGACTTCATGCTGGGAACGTGGCAGCAGAACGTGGCAGCGTCCTGGCGCGTGCTTCCTGGTCTCGAGGCCCTTCGTTCATCCCCTGCAACACACTCCTGCAGCCCTGATTTTTTTTTTTTTTTCTGTTAAATTTATTTTTCTCACAGTGCTGAAAGCTAAAAATCTGAAGATCTTCTGTAATCTCTTTGCTTCGCTGGGGGGTGGTTGTCTCCTCCGTGGGGCTTCACAGCCTTTCGCCTCTCGTCCCTGGAATCTGAGGTTTCAGCAGCCAAGGCCCTCACAAGGCCCAGTCACCCTTTGGCATAGCTCCAGCCTGCTGCCCAGCTTGCTCCCTCCCTGTAGGCCCAGCCCTCCGATTTCCCTTCCTAGGGAAGACCCCACTGTCTCCCCTAACCTCTGAATTTGCTTTCCCTGCACTTTAATGGGTAAACAGGTGCTGTCGAAAGCACAGCAGGCTACCATGAGGAAAGTCACCGCAGCAAGTTCTTCTTGGCACCGGTGTCTTTTATGTTGTCCGTTTTCAAAGTTTCTTCACATAGGTCCTGAGAGGCAGTGCTGGGATCCCACACCTCAGGCTGACCTCAGGTCCAGGCTTTCCTAGTGAAAGCTTGCTCACTTCTCTCCAGAAGTTCACCAGTAGCGACTGATCTTTGCAATGAACAGGCCCCTCCTATTTCCTCAGTCAGCTTTGCCACACCCCTGTCTCAGGTCTTGTTTTACAAAAGTCAGAATGGCTGCTCCTTGATTCCTGTTCTTCAAGAAGTAAAAATCTAGTGCAAATTTGGCAAAGATTCAGAGAAATGACCTTGTTTATCTACACTGAAAACCATTCTTAAGAACACATTAGACATTAAGAAGGAGGCAGAAATAACAGCTGAAGAAAATTTAGCCAAAAGAAACTTCCTGTGATGTAATGATACAGAGAAAAACTGAAAATAATTTACTCCAATTTTGGAAGAAAAAGCTTTGCATAATGTTATAAAGGGTGAGTTAAAGTATGCCATAAGTAGATATAATATAATTAGAAACAATGGAGCTGAGGAAGGCACTCTCTTTCACCTATTTAATTTTATTGCTTTATTTTAGAGAGAAAAAAACATAAACAATGAAACCAGGTTTCAAAACAGGTTAGTAGGACAGCTACAGTCATGGATACATTGCATATTGTTGTCTTCGTGATAGTTAATCAGAGTACAAGATATAGGTGTGATATCTTGTCTAAACAATACTAGCACAAAACATTCTTTTCAAGGAACTAAGAGAAGCCAGTTGTAAAACTATCATAACTGTCTTGAGGAGGTGGGAAAATAGCTCAGTGGTGTAAGTGCCTGCCTGGCAAACACAAGATCCTGAGTTTGATCCCTGGTACAAAAAACAAAAGAAAAACATAAATAAATAAATAAACAAACAAACAAACTATTTTGTGTATACAGATATATATTTTTCTTTTTCTATTTCTTCCTTTCCCCTTTTCCCCAGGGGCATTCCTCCTTCTGATATAGGGGAATGAAACTCCCAACCTAAAAGACAACTAGGATGAGTTTGTGTTCTCTAAAACTGAAAGAATGAATTTTGGGAATAACGTAAGTTGCAAGCAGAATTTACTTACTGGGGGGAAGAAAGCTTCTGTCGGAGACAGGGACAGAAGGGGACCCAAGCATGTTGCTAAGAAATCTGCCCTTTGAAAGGTTTTTTTCTAGGGCAAAACCAGGGGGTGAAGTGAACCTAAGGTGAGAAACATGGGAACTCGCTAGATGGGCATGAAGCGAAACCAAACTATGGTCCACCAATAAGATTACAAGTACAATTGATCAAGTAAATTTGGGGATCAAATGGGGAAGCTAGTCACTTAGCAAGGGGGCATGAATACAGAAAAGGGGCTCTGCTAGTAGGGGGTTGGGCTAGCGACTCTTCCTGGCTTTTTCAAGGTAATACAGACCTACTTAGAATATCAATCCCTGATGTCTACTCCCAGGGAGGATGTGGCTGCAGTTGCTTACTCTTTTGTCTTGAGGTCTGGCCCACAGCAGTAGTGCCTGTCTCTGCAACAGTTGCAAGGTATCTTGTCTTCCACGTTGGCCCCTTGAGGACCTGACCCTGTCTCACTGCCTATAATATTTCTCACTCAGCTGCCTGCATTTCCATTGTCCTGAGAGGCGGAATCTCACTAAACCAAGACAGGTAGATCTGAGACTCTAGGCGAAGGCACACCAGGAGGAATCTCCTAGCCTGACCCACAGTCACCTTCGCCCCACTCCAGCCTCATGAAGGGTTCAGAAACACCGCTGCATCTCATGCATGTAATTAGGATCGGAGAGAATCCTGGGCCCAGCTTGTGCTGAGAGTCCCTGAGGTGGCTCAGCGCCTGTCAATCGTTTCTGTCAATCACACCTAGAGATTCAGGGGCGGGACCTAAGGCTGAGGGAATGCTCTTTAAATTTCCAAAGCCCGGCTTTATCTGGCGCTTGGCACCAGGTGTCCGCTTGTACTGGAGAGCCTGGACGACACCTGATGAGCTCCTCACGCCGTGACAGATGTGCCTATAGAAAGAATCCAAGACCTAGATTTTGTCCTGTGTCTCAGAACTGCCTTTTTCAGTTTCTAGTGTCCCCTACCTGTTAATTTTTTGTGTTGCAAATCACAGGGGCTTTAGAAGAAAAATGTTCCTGGTAAAGCCAGTGTGAGCAAACCGGGTGGCCCCTGACTGCTGCCTTCCACCGGTGCCCTTGCTCTGTACGGTCCCCTACAAGCCTCTCTCCTTTCCAGTGTCATGTGTCACCCGAAGAAAAAACTCATCTTCCTCCTTCCTCTGGGAAGTGACCATCCTCCACTTTCCCAAAGGTCCAAATCTGTTGTAGGACAGATTCTAATGGGACTGTTGGGAGAGGGGTATCCCCAGCCCAGCTTGGAGATTTTATTACCAAAGCAATTCAAGAACTTCCTAATAAATCAAGCTGTCCCGAGGGAGGGCTTGGAGACTCAGGCCAATCCTAGAGTCTGTAGCGTGGGCGCTTCCCCTGAAGCTTTATTTTTAAAACTCTTTTTAGCCTAGTCCAAGTAACAGGCCACGTTTCCAGGAGCACTCAGTTCCCAGTCCGTCAACTGCTTCTGTAATTGAGGCTGGGTGCCTGTAGGTGGCAGCAGCGTACCATTTTTTCCCTAGCGGAACCCGCGCTGGGAAAGAATGACCATATTTCCCTCCTACCTAATTCACTTGAGAAATTACTGCCAAGTGGAATCTTCCTAAGGATGAACGTTCTCCTTTGCCCAAAGCCCTTTAGAGGTTTCCTGCTGTCTGTTGGGTAAAGCCAAAAGCTCTGCAGTCTTGGCCTGGGGTCAAGCTGGGACCTAGGGTTCTGAGGGTTCTGAGGGAGGGTGGTAGGAGATCCGGTGACTCTTGGTGGGGTGGACAGTGTTGGTTGTTTGAGATCTGGGAGAACAAACTGAACCCACAAAAGCTTCGAGGAGGAGATGGAGCACAAAAGCAGCCTCATGGGCCTGTGTTTTTGCAGAGAGATGCTGCAGGAGGAAGAAGGGGGCTGCTTTTCATACAAGACCCTGGACTCTGGCTTTGGTGCCAGAGGGAGAGAGAGCAAAGCACAACGTGACCCAAGGCTGCCATGCAACTGCTGTCCCTGCGTGGGCCTGCGCACTCAGGCCCGATTGCCTGACACTAGTCAAAGGAGGCCGTTCATTGTGGTGAAAGGAAAAAGGTTTCATTCAAAGCCAGCTCTGAGCACATGGAGAGCCCTCATGTGCCTGAAGTCACCATCTGACCTGTGCAGGTGTGTAAAGGTCTCAGTTGCAAGGCTGAGGGGGGGAATGCAGGGAGACCTACACATTCCCAGGCCTGCTCCAATGGTGACCTCCTGGGGTGACATCGGCAGCGCAGCCCCTTGCTTCCTCTAGGTGAAGAGAGGCTTGGAGAAGCCATTTGCCTCTAAAGGAGACAATTCTGATGTTTGCTGTTCCATTTTATCATGCTGGTTTACACTGTGACAGTGGCTCATAGCTTCATGGACAAGAGACAGTCACAGGGTCAGGGACAGTGCAGGAGGATTCCGTGGCCACATAGAACAAACCCCCACGGGTCCCACAGACAGTGGCCAGGGAGCATCTTGCAAAGGTAAAGCCTCACTGAAGAGGTCATGGGAAAGAATGGTGAGATAGAGTCCGGTGGGTAGCTGGAGTCTCATCAGGGCCTGTGTGGGACAGCTTATTACTGAGGTAGTAGGAACCTCTTTATTAGAAATCAGCCCTTCCTGGATGCTTGCTGAAAATTACTAGGAAATAACTATCATCATTATTTGTACCAGTCATTTATTCATATATTCATTTAGTTATTAAATAGGGTCCTCTATTGCCCAGTCTTGTCTTAAAGTCAAACTGAGTTCAAACAATCCTCCTACTTCAGCCTCCCGAGTAGCTGAGGCCAGCCCACGGCATGAGTTCATACCCTTAGGCTCCTTTGCCTGCCGATCCAAGTCAAAGGAGGACCTGCCACCGCCCCTTCCCCCCTTCCTCCCTCCCTCTCTTTCTTTTGCTCTTTCTTTCTCTACCATTGCCTTCAAGAATACTTCTATCAGATACTCATTCTTCATGTGGGGACAGGCTTATGCAGGGCCTCCACGTCTCAGTCACCAAGACCCCAAGCCTTGAGGTATCAGAAGAGTTTCACTTTAGAATCTCAGGACAGCTTCTGATCTTCATGTGGTTTAAAGCTGCTTTTGCAGCCTGTGGCCATGGATTTCTGAGAGTGCCACTCCAGTGCTTGGACCAGCATGGACTTTCTGTTCCCATTCCTGGTCCCCAAGGGTCCTTTTCCTTTGGGAGACCCTGTGGTTAAATATGCAAGCACAAGGGCACTGGTGACCTCGAGACAAACCATCCCCACCGTCAGCTCAGTATCCGTTTCCTGTGTGATATGGTAGGTCACGTGTTCCCAGGAGCTTCTCTACCATAGAAAGATGCTGTGCCGTGACTCTGGTTTGTGCCCTCTGAAGCTCACATTGAGATTTAGCCCCCAGTCAAACAGCACAGAGGCAATAGAAGTTTTCAGAGGCAACCAGATCATTTGGAGAAGTCTTCATGGTTCTCAGAGGTCTGGGCCAGCTATTGTGTGCCTGCAGGTTTCCCAAGTGAGCCCGCCTGCCCCTCTGCGGTCCAAGGTCCATTAGGCCCAGCAAAGGCCACTGTGGCTGCCTGGTTGTGGGCTGCCCACCTCCAGATCCATGAGTCGAATCAACTCATCTTTTTGTCCTGAGGGTGCAGCTCAGGGGTGGAGCACTAGGCCTTGGGTCTGATTCCCATCACTGAACAAAAATCCCTCACTGCCTTTATAAATTAGTGATTCTTAGTTTTTCTACTGTAGCAACTGAAAGTGGAATGTATCAGAAGGGGGTAATGCCCCTGGTCCCAAGGGCTGTGGGTTTAAGTGACACCAACTATGCGAATGCAACACAAGGGAGTGAGTAGAACTTTTTTCTATTCCTATTTTGCCCCACTCTCATCAACTAGGAGAGGAAAAAGGTGCGGTAGAAGAAGTTATCTGGAGTATGGGGCAAATAGGTGCATTTTCCTCAGATTTTCTCCAGCGGTCCCCATTTTTCAGTGTGGGAGATTTACTTTCCAAAGACCGGAAGTTCTAGGAGCTTCCGTAGCTGTACTTACTGGCTGTTACTGCACTGCACAGGCCAGCCGCACAGAGAAGTGTGCTCAGTCTTTGCTGAGAAACCTAGTTTGTGATCCAACTACCCTAATATCCTGGTGAGGCTACTTCCAGTCTCCTGTTCCCATCTCCATCTGAATCACTGCTGTACAGGTGCAGTACACCTGTCTGTAGTCCCAGCTACTTGGGAGGGTGCAGTGAGACGCCTGGGTTTGATCCCGGCACTGACCAGAATCCCCAGCGCCACAACAGCTGTCTACCTCAGAAAGGGAGTGTTATGGTTTATGTCTAGTTGTCCCCCCAAAGCCTCATGCAATCATGAGGTGGGGACTTCTAGAGTTTGAGACTTGACTCATGATCCACTGAGATTATGTGTTTTAGTACTGATGGGATTATGGGTCTGAGTCCTTCTGGGATTATGGGTGTAGCTTAAGGTGGATAGGCTGAGGCAGAGAGCTTGAATGTAATATGGAGACAGAGAGACAGACTCTCTCTGTTGCTCTCTGCTGCCGTGGTTGGTCAGTTGCCTGTTACCATATTGTTGCTGTTTCACCGCCATAAACTGCTGGTTTCTGCATTGTGCCTCTCTGCCTTGGATCCAGCCGAGTATGGACTGAAACCTCCAGTAACTGTGAGCTGAATAAACCTTTCCTTTCTTCATTTTGGGTGTCAGGTATTTGCCTCAGCAACAAGAGAAGAGTAACTAAGACAGGGAGTTAGGACAATGGACAGCAGATGACGCGGCCCTCCTCTTGTCCCTGGGATGAGCAGCACTTCTGGACCTTGGGCTGCAGAAGGCTCCGATTTCGTGTGAGGGGCCTAAACGGGAGCGCCAGAATCTGCAGATTCCAGTGCTGGGTGAGAACTGGACTGCAAGGCCACAGGACGATGACAGCTGGGAAACCACTGAGCTGGAGGGGACACAGAAGGTGACCAGGTGTGGGACAGAGGCCCCGAGGCGGGAAGTGCTTGGGCGCGGGAGACCCGGAGCATCCTGTCTGGGGCCTCGGGCAGAACAGACCTGGATCGGAGCAGGGCTGGTGGTGCCACGCCCGTAAGTGGTGCGGAGAGTCCCAATGGCCCCAGCTGCCTCTGTGGCTTGGCCAGCCCAGGGTTCTCAGGCGCCACCACAGAGTGGACTCGAGGGCTTGGTGCACAGGGCTGATGTCGGGGATTCTCCCGAAGACCCTCAGATCGAGTGGGCTGGTCGGCAGGGATCAATTTCACCTGAGCTGTAATTTGCCAGCCGTGCAATCCGCCCTTGAAGGTACACGGTTCGAGGGGTTTTAGGCTGCTGGCTGAGCATGCAACCGTCACCTGAGGCTCAGTTTAGAACATTTCCATGGCACTGGGGGAAAAAACGCCAGTGCACCCGCTGACTGGCAGTCACGGGATAATTGCTCCTCTAGCAAGCCCTAGGCAGTCTCTAAACTGCTTTCTGCTGCCAAAGGTTTGCCTCTGCTGAGCATTTCATCCAAGTGGAATCAGATAATAATAGTACTTTCTTTTAATTAGCATAAAGGTTTAAAGTTTTCTCCATGTTGTAGCATGCATATTTTATACTTTTTTAATGGCCAAATAATATTCCCAGTCAAGGAATGAACTATTTAAAAGAATGTATAATTTAAAAGAATTCCCGGGGCTGGACCTGTAGCTCAGTAGTCCAGCGCTGCCCCAGGACGCTTGAGTCCCCGTCTTCAATGCCCAGCACCAGAAATCAATTCTAGGAACCTCCAAGGAGCCGCCCTGGTTGAGAACCCTTAGATGGTCCTTGAGTCACCTCAACACAGGCGGGTGAGGCAGTAACGGGGCCAGGTGGCAGGAAGGGCCTGGCGGGCAAAACCAGCCTGCAGGGAGCCGGCTACTCCGCCTGCTACATCAGCGCCTGGGGCCGCAGCCCTGTTTCAAGGTGAGATTGTCAGCCGGTGAGTGGGAGGCAGGAATGAGCGAGGGGATCCCACTGGGTCCCTGTGGTGCTGGGGCCAGGGGGTCTCGGTTAAGTTTTAGGACCCTTGTGGGGGGGGGCAGGAAAAAGAGAGAAGATGCTTCTAAAACCTGGAAATCTCTCCTTGGTTCAAGGGCGAGCCCTGCGGTACAGAGAGGACTTAGTTGTGTGGGTAGAAGAGGACGCCGAGTCCGGCGCACCTGACGGTGCTCCAGGCCCCTCCGGATCTTTCTGCTGGGCCTTCAGGCCTTTGTCCGGCAGCGCCAGGTCCCCGCCTGTTGGATGCGTTGGCATCCCCTCTGCCCCCCCAAGCCGCTGTTTGCTGGGTGAGAAGCCACGGCCGCACCTGTGCTCATGGCACCCCAGCGGGGCTCCGAAGCTGCTTCATCCGGAGCAGGAAAGGGCTAATCCTTCCGCCGCTGCACTGCCCGCACTGGTGAAGAAACACGGTCATTCTCAGCCGGGTCACAGATTATGACCGCGACACGGGTGGGTGCACGGCTCGCTGAGGCGGCTGCGAGGAGAGCTCCGCTGCCCGGGGCTCCGGAAGCCTGCGGCCCCGCCCCACGCCCCTGACCTCCACCAGCACCGCGGTGAGAAAGAGTCAGAGGGCGCCCCTCCCGTTCCCACACCTAGGGCTCCAGAGAGGCTTCCGAGCCCTGCGGCGCCCCACCTTTCTCTGCCTTTCTCTGCCTGTCCTCGGTCCAGGCGGCCCTCGCACACCTGGATCGGTGTCATCCCAGGGCCTCTGCACGTGCTCGTCCCCACTTCCCAACCCACACACCAGAGCCCCTCCACCTCAGCTGAGATATCTCTGCTTCAGAGACTCCTCGCTCTTCTCCGCCGGCTCAGGGTCCCCCCTCGCTTTCTCCTGCGGCGTCCTGTGGGTGCCTCTTACAGCACACCGCCCTCCTTTGCCGTGCGGACTGCGTTGCTCTCACACCCGTCCGTCTACCGCGCCGTTGGCCCCGGGTCACATTGCGACGGCTCCAGCTCTTGGCACGGAGGAACACGGAAGGCGCTTGGCAGGCCCTTGGGGAGTGCTGGGTGCCCGGACGTGCGGAGAGGCCAGAGAGCGGCGGCCACCACCTCGCTGTGAGTGACCTAGATTCAGGCCCTCTTGGACCTCTCTATGGGGTCCCTGGACCCACCCCTGCCTTCTGTATATAAAAAAGAAAGAAAAAAATAGAAGAAAAAAAGAGAAAAAGAACCCCTTAGGTATTTTTTATTTATCCCCTCTAATGCACATGGACCACTTATTAGTATTATTATTATTAGTAGTAGTGGTGGTGGTGGTGGTGGTACTGGGGCTTGCACCCAGGCTCTTTTTCTTGTTGTTGCTATCTTTTGTTGTTGTTTTGTTGTTGTCGTTGTCACTCAGTCACTCAGTTGTCCAGGCTGGGCTGGAACTCGTGTTCCCCCTGCCTCAGCCTCCCAGGGTCCTGGGAGCACGTGCCACTCACTGCTCCTAGCATTGTGTTTAGCGTGTGCTTCATGGCACCGGTGTCCCCATCCCCAGCCGCTCGCTGTTGATCTTCCCCGAGAAGCACCGCTTCACCACCTCGGCTTTGCTTTCCCACTGCCGGCCAGGGTTCTCCTGGACGCTTGTCTCGTGCTGAGGGTGCAGCGCAGGGGCCGAGCTCTCACAGCCCTGCAAAGTCCCAGCAGCATCTGGGTGTGAAGAGGAAGGGCAGTCCTGCAGACGGGAGCTTTTCCTTTAGTGGGGAGGGAGACACCGATGACCAGAACGTCAGAGCCATCTGCAGGGTGCGTGGGCACCCCCAGAAAAGCCCCCAGAGTGCCTGGCAGACTCAGACGGAGACGCTGGGCTCACCTGGGGTGTGGGGAGCAGGGGCTCAGCCTGACATGAGGTTGTTAGAGCAGCACTGGGCAGGGAAAGCCGGGCACTGTGGGCTGGACAGAGTTGGCTGGGGCCCTTCTCCTGGACCCAGCTCGACCTCAGGGAAGGGCCTGGAGACGGTCAGCAGGGGAGGATGAGGGAAGCGTTACAGAGATAAAGAAGGGTGTACACAGAGGCAACAGTGAAAGGCCGGCCTGTTCTTGAGGATGAGCCCCCGGGAGGCTGTAGGTCATTTCCAAATTGCACTGTCCACTGCGTTGAGGGGTTCAAGCCTTTGGCTTGTTGTTGTGCAAGTATTTACTGAGCAGTGTTTTGATTTCCTAGGGCAGAGCTCCACAATTGTGGTGGTCCCGCAGGCTCTGGAGACCAGAGCGTGGAATCCAGGTGTGAGCAGCACAGAGCGCCTGGCATCTTCAGTCCCTAGTGGCCTTGGGCATCCTTGGCCTGTGGCTGTGTAGTGCCAGTGTCTGTCTCGACGTAGCCTTCTCTGTGATTGTGTGTCCTTTCCTGTCCCTGACCAGCACTTTTTCCTGAGATGCTGGGCCACTCTAAGCCAGTGGGACTTTGCCTGGCTCCTTCCTCTCAGAATGTATCTCTTATTCTCAAATAAGCTCCTACTCTGAGGTTCTGGGTGTGCACAAACTTTACAGGATGGATGGATACCGTTAGAGCTGCATAGGCACTGCCAAGCATTGAGGGGAACATTCCACCAGTCACTGAATAAGATGCCAGGCTACCTGGGATTGTCACAGAGAGGGTGGGGGCACAAGGCCACTCTGCAGAGGTGACAGCTGAGCCCAGATGCAGAGAACAGGGAGGATCGCCGCGCAAAGGCTGATGAGAAAGTCACTCTGATCAGCAGGAGGGGGGCTGGGCAGGTGCCAAGAAGACAAGTTCGGACAGAGTGAGAGGGAAGGGATGACAAGAAAGGTGTCCTGTAGTGAAGGGGACAGTCACTGCATGGCAGGCAGGGAAGAAGAAAGGGAAAACAGGGCACTCACAGCCTTGCTGGAAGAAAAGATGCTGAGGGTGTGGACAGTTGCAGATGTCCCAGGGATGGGGCTAGGCGAGACTGTGAGAGCTGTACAGTGGGAGACACAGCAGGAGCAGACTGGTGATTAGGTGTAAAGTAAGAGAAGTTGCTTTTCTGAATGTGTCCCAGAGTCTCATGTGTTGGAGGCTGGGTCCTTTGGGTGAAATTTGGGGTGTTGGGCTTTCTAGGGAAGGGTCCTTAAACTTGGGGGATTGTGGCACCTAGTCTCACAGGCTTCCTGTTTTGAGATGCGGTTGCTTCTTCCCACAAACACTCCTCATGTGAGGTCCTCACCAGAGGCCAAGCCAATAGAGCTGCTTGTTCTGGAACTTGGAACCTCCAGGGCAGTGAGCTAGCTAGACCTTTTTTCTTGATAATGTTAGCTGTCTTAGGTATCTCAGTATAGGGACAGAAACCAACCTGGTACTGGGGTAAAAGAACCTAGGAGACCTGGTGAGTGAGTGAGCGAAAGCCTATGCCATTTTCCAGAAGGAAATGTGGAGAAATCACTCGCGGGCCCTGAGGGAGCCGAGTGGACACCAGGGAGCTGCTGCTTTTGCATGCTTCTCCAGGAGTTGCCTCCCCACTCCGTCAGAGTGTGGGACCAGAGTATGGGACCACAGCTGCTTCCTCTGGGGTGGGGCCATTCTCCTTCCAACTGCCCCAGCCTGGTGTACATCAATGAGGGAGAGCAGCTCATGTCCTGTGGGCAAAGCTCCAGCTGCCAACAGTCCTGGGGCAGTAGGCTGTGCTTTGGAGGGTGTTTAGAATTCTGGAGGAAAATGATTCAGGTACCACTGAGATTCTCTCCAAGGAAGGAGGAGGGAGCAACTATATGGCCATGTTTCTTTAGGCAAGATCTCACTTAGTTGTCCAGACTGCCTGTGTTAGGCAGCTTTCCGTCACTGTAACATAATGTCTGAGATAGTTAACTTATAATGTGAAAAGATTTCTTTTGACTCCTAGTTGTAGTCCATGATGAAGTGTATCCATTGCATTTAAACTTCTGATGAGGGTGCCAGACAGTGAAGGCAGGGAGTGTGTGAGTCAGCAAACTGCTTATCTCTTGGCTGAGTAGCAAAAAAGGAGGGAGGAGGAGACTGAGGTCTCATAATCCTCCCCTATGGAGCCCCGCAAATAACCTGAAGACTTTCCACTGAGTCCCTGCTTCTTGAAGCTTCCATTGCCTCCTAGCAGTGCCAACCTAAGGACCCCAGCTTTTCTTTCTTTTCTTTTTGGTATCAGGAATCAAACTCAGGGCCTTGTGTTTGCCAGGCAGCGACTGTGCTGCTGAGCTACATTCCTGGCTTAGGACCCAGACTTTCCTGTGGGGGCCTTTGGAGACAGTCAACATCCAAGCTGTAGTCCTGACCTGACCTTTCAGGTGCCATCCTGAAGCCCAAGAACCCCATAAAGAAAGCCAGAGTCCTGCTCAGCCTCACAGCTGGTGGGGAGCCGGGACGCAAGCTCACATTTCCTGATCTTCTTCCATGGCCATCCACTACAGACAAGGGCGACACAGAAAGTCGGGGCAACCGAAGTGCGAGAGGCACCTGGGCGGCTCAGCAGGGGCTCAGCGTAAGCAGTGACACTGGCTGCTTTCTTTAGACAAATAGGATACATAGGGGCACAGAGACCTCGTTGCTTCCCCGGGGGATGGGTTTGGAGAGGGTTGAGAATGAAGACGCCCACTCTTGTATTTGTGGGACCTTTTCTCAAAGACCTCTATGCATTTTATCCTTTTTATTTTGCTCCCAGGCACAGAATCAAATTAATTAATCATTAATCATTCACATTGAAACATGCTATTGTCATTGTCCCCTGAAAGATGCCTCTTGTCAACTTTTATCTGTGCTGATCATCAGACCCGGAGCCTTACGCCTATGAGGAAAACACATTTCCACTAAACCACACCCTAGTTTTAAGCAGTGATCACCCCCAAATCCCCCAGCTCCAGGCCCTTGCCCCTCACTATTTCCTGCGCTTAGCCTGCTTGGACTGATATATTTAATGCAACTCCTTCTAATCTGCTGTACGTCACAAAAGTGGGTATTGTTTCCTCTGTAATAAACAGTATTCTGTATAATTGTTTTAAAATTCTTATAAATATTATGCTAGAAACATTGGACTTGCAGTTTGGGCTCTACATTTTGGTTTTGAGAGTTATGAACATTTTATGTACAACTTTATATGGGAGAAGCCAAGCAGACTCTCTTTTAAAAAATTATTTATTTATTTGTTAGTTGACACAGGGTCGGGCAACACAGTTCAGACTTGTAGTGATCCTCCTGTCTCGGCCTCCCCAGCATTGGTAGTACAGGCATGTGCCAGTATGCCCAGTTTGGGGGCTGACACAACATGTGGTACCAGGGATCAAACCCGGGTCTTTGTGCTTGCCAGGCAGGCACTTAGACTGCCAAGCTGCCTCCCCAGCCCCAGGCAGATATCATTTTAATCAAGGGCTCAAAGTGAATATTTTTAGTAATAGGGCAAATAAAAAATGGCAAGCCACCAGTCAGGCACACTGAGGCCACAGTGTCACTCCTGTAACTTCCTTTTCAGGGACTGATAAACAGAATCTGCCTATAAATTAAGTTTGACAAACCAAAGCATGGAGGAAAGACTGAGGGTCTGAGCTGCAACTTGTGACTCTGGCTTGGACTCTTTCACTAACAAGAACATTATTAGGGCAGGTGGTAAAGTTTGAACTGCACCTGAGGATTCATTAGTAGAGGTACGATCATGTTAATTCTTCATTTGGATGTGTCTACTGAGGTTACATAAGAGAATGTCCTGGCAGATGAGGCATAACTTGACAAATACACTCAATAGGTTCAGAAAAAGCCTGTTTTTTTTTTTTTGGATACCGGATCTCGCTGCACAATTTGGACTCATAGTGATCCTCCTGTCTCAGCCTCCCTAGTGCTAGGATTATAGGTGTGCATCACCATGCCTGGTACTGGTGTCCCAACATGATAACAGGGATCAAATCTAGGACCTTGCGCTTGCCAGGTAGGTGCTTATGCCACTGATCTATCTCCCCAACCCCAAGCCTTTGGTTTTGTATTTGCAAATTTTCTACAAATTAAAATTACTATTTAAAAAATGAATGCTATATAAAATATAAAATACTACTTAAAACTTTTTATGACTGGGATTTAATTGGCCAGGGATATGTCTTAGTCAGCTGCTCTAACAAAATAACATGGATTGCGTAGTTTAAGCAACAGAGACTTATTCTCATGCTTCTGGAGGTAAAAGTCCAAAATCAGGGCACCATCACCACTGATCTCTGAGGGGGGCTGTCTTCTTGGGACACAGAGGGCTATCTTCTGGAAGAGTACCTGCTGCCAGGCAAAGCGAGAGGAAACACTCATCTCTTCTAATAAGGACACTAACACCATCCTAAGGGCTCCTCCACTTGTGACCCAATCACCCCCACAGCCCCACCCCATAATACCATCCCAACCAGGGTCATGGTTTCCATGCATGAATTTTGGGGGACACAAATAACACAGTTCCTAATAGGGTACTGTCTGTCTTCTGACTTTAAAAAAATTCTCCCAGTTGTCAACTTCAAAAATCACCAGCTTAGATAATTTCTGGAAGAAAATCAGTTGATATTCCATTTATGTATTTGGTACAGAGTCTCACTACGCAGCTTGGACTCATAGTGATCCTCTTGTTTTAAGCCTCCCCAGAGCTGGGATCATAGGCATGTTCCACCACACCTGGACTGGGTTGCTGGCTCAGCACGCCTCCGGGGTGGGATCGAACCCTGGTCCCTGTGCCTGCCAAAGTCAGTGCTTAGTCTGCTGAGCTATCTGGCTGGCCCAATCAGTTGGTTTTCTACAACCAGTGATTTCTGATCATCAGCAAACTCTGCTCTGGGCAGGGCTCCCTAAAGTCTAGGGCAATTCCTTGACACCTACAGTTGAGCCCTTGAACCACGGAGAAGGTCTTAGACTCTGGCCAGATGAGTGTTCTGCCAGGTGAGACTGTGTCTCTGGCCCCAGCTCGGCCACTTGTACTATCTGTGGGACCTGAGCTGTTTATTGAGTTCTCAAACCTCAAATTCCTCTCCTATTTCCTGATAGATTTTTGTGAGATTAAATGGAATCATCAGTACGTGACAATCACCTAGCACTGTGCCCGGCATTGAACAAGCACTCAATCCATGATAGCTGTAGTGTTATATAAGAAGAGCTAGGACAGCTCCTGAAAATATTAATGTTGCCAATAGCTTTTGAGGGTGTGCCTGTGAGCCCTGCATGCTACTGCTGCCCTAGAAGGTGGATCTGCAGAAAGCTATGCTTCCAGAGGGCTGAGACCCAGGGGTGGGGGGCGGTCTTGCCATCTGAGCTCCCCTGCCTGCTGGCCAGCCTGGCAAACTCTCAAGAGCTTAGTGGGAAGCTAAGGTTGGCCAAACTCCCTTTTGCTATAACCTCTTGGGGACCCCAGCCTTAGAGAAAACCCTACTGGCTGGTGGTTCCTGTGTTAGAAGAGAAGGTGAAACTAGTGGGAGAAAGAAGGCAGTAGTGGCAGGAAGAAGCCCCAAGGACAGGCCTCGTCCTTCTTCTTGACGGATGTTTGAAAGGATAGACAGAGTCCATTTCTGACTAGTGTCTTTGGGGTGGTTGTTGCCAGGAGAAAGCTGAGGAGAGCAGTTGTTTGAAGGGGAAAGGAGGTTAATTGTTTTAACTTGAGCAGAGTAAACTTGGAAAGTGAGAAATCCTCCCTATTCCAATAGGTCTCTGGTCCAAAACCACACCTGGCCTCGCATCCTTCTAATGATAATCCCCACAGAGTTCCAGGTGTTCAGCCCAGTGACTGATTGCGAGGCCTGCCGAGTTCAGAGGGACAAGATGGAGGCTATATATAAACCCTACAAAGTTTCAAAAGGTAGAAAGATGCATGACCGATTAGAAAGCTTACACTGCTCCAGGAGAGGGCTGAAGCTTTTACTTCTGCCCTGACAGACACCTGGCCGTTGTTCCTTCTCGGGAGGCACAGAGGCCCTGTGGCTCCAGTTGCCCGTCTGTGAAATGGGGTGAGATTACCAGCCCTGTGGGAACCCATCAGTGCGAGGCCCCCAGAGTCCGACAGCTCCACGCAGACCATGGAGCCCGTGCCAGTCTTCCCAGTGGCAAAGGCAGCAGGGCCAGCTGGTGGTGTCAGAGAGGCCAGTGAGGCTGATGGCAGGCCATACCTGCGAGTTGTCAGCGAGCCCTGCCAGCTCGGGCTGTGTCCTGGTGGCAGCTGTGGACGAGGTCAGCAGGCAGCCCGGCGCCAGGCACGTCGGAGCCTCTTGGAAGGTGCTGGCTGCCATCCGGCTCCGCTCGGTCTCCGCCGCAGTCACTGAGCCACACACATCGACAGAAGGAGGCTAGCGCCGGGCCCTGCCAGGAGGAAGTAAACTCGGAAAGTCACACAAGGTGAGTGCGGGCTGCTCCAGGATCGCAGTCTCCAGGGTAAGAAGGCAACCTGCTCAAGCTTCCGGTCTGGACCCAACTGTGGTCCCCTCATTTCAGCCCTTTCTTTCCTAGAGGTGGGGTCTCCACTCTAAGAGGGTTGGGGTGGAGGAAGGCTTGCCCAGCATCTCACAGCTGAATAGCAACAGAATGACCCGTGGTCCCCAAGTCAGCAGCTTTGCAGTGTATCTGTCTCCCTCGACGGCTAAGAGTGGGTCAAACTTTTGCAATTCACTTTCTCCCGAAGAAAACTGGTTGACAGGGGCAATGGGGGCTAGAGGACAGAAAGATGGAACCAGACTCACACTCTGCTCCTCTAACACTGAGATCCTCTAAAATGGCATCTAGTGCATTAAGCCAGGGTCAGCCAGGACCTCTTTCTTAACCTTGGGAAGACAGGGGTGGGAAGAAACTGACTTCCAGTTAGAGCGTGTGGTCGGAGCTGGTCCCCAGCCATTCGTGGAGAGAGGTGTGATTAACTAGTTCTGAGGGTGACTTTCACTCAGGTACCCTGCAGTCCCACCAGTGGGGTACACACCCCAAGGGCTACCTTTGGGTGAGTCCTTTTGGGTGGAATCACTCCTCCTCTAGCTTCTAGCTCCTCATTGGCAGTTGATGCAGTGGCGTCTGGCCCTGAGGCAGCAGTGGTGGGAGCTCAGCAGTGCTGTACAGGTGCCTGGAAGGACCACAAGGTCCAGGTGGTGCGGGATTCCATCTCACAATACCAAAGCCCCCCTGCCCCCAAGGAGGAGGACTCTTCCCACATGGTACTGTGTTGGAGACGCACACCTGTGCAGTCAGCCTGAGAGCCCTTTTGTCACCTGTGCCTCCTATGGCTGGTGACAGAGCTTCCACAAGTCACTTCGCCTCTGAGCTCTGGTTGCTGAAACTGCAAAACACATAACAAGGTCTTAGAGGAACTGGGGCTATTGTAAGAACTAAGTGGGTTAAGGTGGTAAAAATATCTAGACAAGTCCTAGAGTCTTAGAAGTTGCTCAGCCAGTGGTAACTTCCTTTCAGTTCTCCCTAAAGGTTAATTATTGAAATTGTCACATAAGCCCAAGTATCTTTCACTTGAGCAAATAAGCATCACACACACATACATGTGACACACATTCTCTTGTATGTACAATCTACAATCAAAGAATACAATCTGCTAGTGCTTGAGGGCACACTGCAGCTCCTCTAGTCCCCAGTCCCTTATCCTGGTGAGGCTCTTGAGGCCTGCAGAGGTGAGATGACATGGCAGGGTCATGCATGCACAGTGGCAAAGCTTGAGCCTGATTCTAAGCTGTGTCATGGCCTCCAAAGATAGGCCATGTGGATACTTGGAGAGTGTGATCCTATTCTTTGGTGGTCCATATTGAGGAGGTCAGCTGTATCTTTGTGTTATGGGTGTGGGGTGTGACACTTGACCAGATGCATTACCTGGCTGACCCAGAAAGCCTGTTATTTCCTCCTTTGGAGATCATAATATGTCAGGTCTAGCCCCATGAAACTCTGAACTTGGAATTGAGGAGGTTTGAAAACCACTATGTTCTAATTGGCTGTGTATTGTGATCGGAGTTCCCGCAGTTTTTTGAGAGTTGCAGAGAGGAGGGCCAGGGATCAAGGTTCCCCCGAGGAGACTTGTCCTTATCTGTGCCTGGTGATCTATGGGAGAGGATCTGCTCCTTTTTATACACATGTACATACAACACACATGCACACATACCCTCTCCAACATGGTTGTCAGCACATCCATGTTCAACTGTCCCCTATTGGAGTTGGCAAAGAAAATCAGGGTCGCACAAAAGCAGAATAGCAAGGAATTACCCAATAGTTCAAAGCCTGTCTTATGTTTTTTCTTTCACCCACTTTTGATTGGTACATGTTAGATACACAAAACAATCACATTCATCACAGGGAACCTGTATCTGTACGTGCTACGTCTTGCTTGTTTGCCCATTCCCCTCCCCACCCTTCAACTCCTCTTCCCTTGCTTATTTACAAAAGTTTTGTTTCCATTTCCCTGCTTTTATTCTTTTTTCTTGTCCCTTCTTTCCTCAAAGTCCATTTTAGAAGCAAGCCAAAACCTATTTTTTACAACTGTGTCTCTCTCCCCCCATGTTTCCTCTTCTTGCCTCCCCACAAGACGAGAGCTTCCTAAAAATGGAAAAAGAATTCCGGCTTCACAAGGGTTGTCCCCACCTAAGCAGGCACAAGTAAATCATGGCCCGAGGGAGCAACCCTCTTGTTCCTCTCTGCCAAGAAAACTCAGAAACTCAAGCAAGTGACACTCCCACTCTTCAGAAACGATGTCTGTTTTTCCTGATGTTAAAATTATTTTGCATGTTGTAGAGAGTTTGGAAACCATGAGGAAGTAAAACACACCAACGTAAAAGGTCACTCCCAGCAAATCCCACCCTCTGGAGTGGTCTACATTCAAATTTTAACCTCTTTCTTTCTTTCTTTCTTTCTTTCTTTCTTTCTTTCTTTGTATTTTTTAATAAGGGTCTACAGGGTCTCACTATGTAGATCGGACTGATCTTCGTAGTGCTGTAGTGATGATCCGCCTGTGTTCAGCATCCCAAAGAGCTGGGGTTGCAGGTGCGCGCCATGGGCACACTCATTCTCAATCACTGTCTCAGCACACCTCAGGGTCGGGGCTGGCACAGCATGCTGGGCATCGAACCCAGCCACTGGGTCTGCTGCCTTTAATCCGCTGAACTATTTGGCTGGACCTCTAGTCTATTTTTTCTTTAAGAAAAGAACACTGATTAAAACAAAAACAGAACTGACTTTTCCCATGTCATTTCATATCCTTTGAAAAGTTTGCTTTTCATTGATGCATACAAATTGCATATTTTATGGGATACCACATGACAGTTTGATACATGTACACATTATGAAATGTTCACATGAGGGTGAGCAATCTTTTCCTCAGACATTTGTTATTTCTTTGTGGTGAAAATATTCACGATTCCTCTTTGCTACCATTTTTGAAATACGAAATATGTGAAACCTTTTGTTTGTGGTGGTAGTGGTGGTGAACAGACCCAGGGCCTCACATGTGCTAGGCCAGTGCTCTTATCACTGAGTTATACATGCAGCCCTGAAAGCATAATTATAAAGGCCATATATTTTCCTGCTAAGCCCTCCTTAATTTATTCAACCAGATTCTTGTTAGTATACATTTAGGTTTCCAAACTTTCAGTGCTACATGCAAGTCTATGATAAACACCCTTGTACGTTGGTTCTAATTTTAGAGTCCATTGAGACTATCCAGGTAATCGGAACTGGTAGATGCCAAGGGTGTCCTAAAGCTTTCTGTAAATCAACATCCCTGAGTCTTCCAGCCTCCCTTACCCAGGCATCCAGCCTTCCCTGGGCTGCCTCAGGCCTGGACCATGTTATCCTGACACACAGCTGGGGCACCTTCTTTAGATTTCACGGTAAAAAAAAATCACATGAAGCAGTGATGTATTTGGAAGACATTGCTGAACATGCCAGGGCCTGGGTCAGTGTTATTTGGGGGTCTTCTCCCTCTTTTCCATTTCTGCCCATTGCGGTCCGGTCCTTCCCCTCATTAAGTACAATGGTGACCTCATCCTGGGCTGTGGCAAGGACACTTGACACCCAAGTCTCCAAGAGCAGGGCTCGTCTTCCACTCAACCATCAACTGAGAGAATTGTTTTTCCTTAGCAAAAAAATTCTGGTGCCAGCCGTTGTTAATTCTCACACTTCGGAGAGATTGTAACATAGCGGGAGAATTACTAGGTCTAACAATATAAACACCAGGCACTGGAAGGTGTTTAAGGCCAAGAATTAGATGTGGGGATAAGAATATAAATAACAGCACAGTTGTTTTTGTTTCTGTTGCCAGACTCTTGAATCCCCATTTAAATGTGAGCAGCCAGCTTAGGGCTGGGCCTGGGAGTTACACTTGTCTATTAATAACCCGAGAATTATTCACTAGAGAGAGGTTTTGTGTGATGTGCAAACTCAGTCTGCAGACAGCCATCTAGTGCTGGCCTAGGCCACATCGACTCCCGTTCCCCTCCCTTCTCCATCTCAACTTTTTATAAAACGTGATATAGTTATTTAGTATTTCACCTACTGGGTTATATGAGTGAGTTTATCCTACATAAATCTACAGGGTTATCCTAAAAATAGGATTATCCAAATAAATTAATGCATTGCTTTGTATTAAGAACTGCTAATGTCCCTCTGCTGTCAGTTTTGCCAGTCTTCCAAGGGGACATTTGCCCGTCATGTGATCAGGTGGGTGTGAAGGCGCAGCACACTCCAATAGACCCGGGGCCTAGAACTTAGCCACCAGTCACATCCAGACCTCTGACTCTCCAAAGCCTTTTTCCCCCACACTACAGAGAGCTCTACTTTTGTCAGCAGCCTGATTGTCCCCCACTCGCCTTCGCCCTTGTCAGACTCTGTGTGCTTCAGCTCAGGTTTGGCCACCTCCTCTTAATCTCCACTTCCATGTGGCTCACAGGAATTCTTTACATCATATCTGAGGAAAAACTCACCCTTGGGCACCTTCTCCAGGGAAGGCCCTGGATACTAAGCCTGTCCCAGCAACAGAAAGAATTGAGGATGTAGTTCACAGGTAGAATACCTGCTCGGCTTGTAAGAGGCCCTGGGCTCCAGCCCCTTCTCCCCCCATACAAACCAAAAAGGGAAAGAACTTATTTTCCTGGGGAGAAAAAAGCTCCAGGATCCCAAGTTGGTCTTTCTAGAAGAAGTTTCTGGTGCCATCTGATAGGAGTCGGGTGGAAGGAAAGCACGGTTTCCACTCTTCCTTTTTTTTTTTTTTTTTTATGGTTTCCACTGTAATGTGCAGTTCTGGCAAGTTACCCCTTCGGGGGTTAAGGGACTCACTGGACATTCTGCAAAGCAGGAGGATGCCTTTCACCTGCATCCCGAGACCAGCCGTAGGGCCTTCCTGGAGACAGAGCCTGTTTCCTCCTTTTGTGTTCTTCGTGTCTAAACCATGTGGGATTGGTGCTGACTCATGCTGGATCCTAATGGAGGTTTCCTGGGGAAAGGCCTCGGTGAACCCAACTGGAAGCAGAAGGCGAGTGTGGTGATAGCAGAGCCTGGAGAGAAGAGGCTTGGAAATCGGAGTCACGCGTCCTTCCTGTTCCTCCAAGGATCTGATGTCCCTTTGGCTGGTGTGACTTCTTTTTTTTTTTTTCTCTTTGCAAAACTGTTGATCCCACTGCCAAATGTACCCTAAGCCTACCTTGCACATCAGGGAGACAAATGATAAGTGCTGTGACTAGAGGATACACAAAGGGCCATCTAGCATGCGAGGCATTTTGTCAGGAAAGCCAGAGCTGCGTCTGACCTGCCAGCCCAAGCAGGACTGGAATTTACCAAGAGGTGAGGACTATGAAATTTGGGTTCATTCACCAAGTCTTAAGCTTGGCATCAGCAATTCTTGGCTTTGTCCCAACAGCTGCACAGAAGCAGGGGCCAAACCCATCTTGTGTCTGATGAGTCATCTTGCCCTGGCCATGTGTGGCACAGACACCCCACAAGGCCTCCTGGAGTTGGCGTTGTCTGGCTTGTGTCTTTCTAAAGATGAGGTGGAGCTGGGTTGCAGCACAATGGTGGAGCATGTGTTCGGCACATGCAAGACCCTGGGTTCTGTCCTCAGGACCACAAACAACCCCTGCCCAAGAAATGAAAAAGCAAAAGATGAGACAGCCAAATTCCCAAGGCCTGACACTAATGGGCACTTTGCAGTGCCCTGTAAGCCAATATATTGACCTTCCCAAAGCCCATATGTTCTTTATTATCCACTTGGGGACCCTAGGAAGAAAGGAAATTGACTTAGATCAGAAAAACAAAACAACCAATAAATAAATAAAATTTAAAAAATAAGAAATAGAAAAGCATACAATAGTGTAAAATTGTGATCTTATTCTGAGGCCATGGGCTTATGCTCTAACAAGATAAAGCATCAAAACAGGTTTGGAGTTTCTGAAGATTAATCAAGGTAAATATAGAATCTTTCTCTAGGGATTTTTTTTTTTTTTTTAATTTTATTTATTTATTTATTTATTTGCTTGTTGTGTTTGTTTGTTTCTTTGTTTATTCATTTTGTGGCTGGCTCAGCCTGCCCTGGTGGTGGCGCTGGCGCAGCATGTGGTGCCGGGGATCGAACTGCAGTCTCCGCAGTTGCCTGAGCCCTCCTAAGCAGGCGCTTTAGACCACTGAACCATCTCGCCGGCCCCTCTCTAGGGATTTTTAATGTAGTATGTTTAGGTGTATATGTCTATAAAGCTTAAAAGTTACTTGCAATTTTTTTTTCTGTGCTGGGGTCTGAAGCCGGAGTCTCCCACAAGTTTAAGGACCCTAACATTTACTACTGAGCTACGCATCCAGGACTCATGTCACTTTTTATTTGCATTATCTTGTATTGGCTTCATAGAACTTTAGTAGTAATATGTTTATTATGACCCCCTTTGTACCAATGAGAAAACAAGTTTGTAAAAATGACATTTGAAAGTTTTGAATTTGGAATCTGAAACAAAATGAAGTTTGCTCAAGCAGGATGTCATAAAGAGTTGTTTGGCACTTAAATAGAAAGCCCACTTCCTGACCTTAGATAGAATCTGTGTTTCTCCCCAACAACAGGATGCAAGATCCCTGGGATGTCTTAAATATATAAACACTGCCTGCATCTTTGGAAGAGCGCTTGAAGCATTTGCTGTAGTGCCATGTCTTGGGATGCTCGGTCGATTTATCTAGACTTGTGTATCCCCGACACAGCCACACGATGTCAGGGTAAGCTCGGTGATTGACAAATTGGCCTCACCCCTCACACCAGTAGAGAGCTCTAGCTCCTTTTTTTCCAAAAGTGAGAAAGGGGGACAGACAGGGAGTGAGTGACAAAAGGAAAATCCTTTAGTGGCTACATTGATTAAGTAGTGCGGCTGGACATTTGTTTTTCTTTCCCCTTTTTCTCTTTCTTTTCTAAATGAAGCAGTGTAAGTTCAAACAAACAAGTCTCCATTTTCACCTCCGTGTTTGCTTTTGGAGGCCCTGGGTCAGGCCAGGGGGCCAGTGGCCTAGCTTACATTATTTATCTGTCCAGCTCCAGCCCTGGAACAAGTGTGAAGAAATGAAGTAGCGTTGGTAGAAGGAAAACAGTGTTGTTATTGTTGCTGGTGACAGTTCTCTTTGCCAACAAACATAACAACATACTTGGAACCCGAACGGGCTCGTCAGAGGGAACTTTTGTTCTATGTTTGGGCTGGGACGTTTCCAGAGAGAAATCAGAGTGGCATTTGAACTTTGGGAGGCCGGGAGCGAGCTATGCACAGCAGCTACTGACCCGAAAGGCCTGGCCATCAGCTGTACTTTTCATCTGGGTGTTGTTTGACCCCAGTTCACGTGGCTCTGGCTGCCAACTGGGGTCACTGCCCTGAGCGAGCATTATGGGGGAGGAGTGTAGGGCCTGCCATCCAGGAAGATGGACTCGCCACAGAAGGGGATAAACAGCTTTGGAAGCTGAGCTGGGGCTCATTCTGCAGGATTTATACGCTGCCAGGTCGCCATGATCCCAAGATCGTTGGCAGCACCTGACAGATCTGCTTGCTTTGTGGATGAATTGGATGAAGCCATCCTTGCTGTGTCTGCTAGGAGAGTTTAGGGTACATAAACTCATGTCAATGCCACTTTAAGAAAGCGTAATTCAGAAAGCCAATCTGCCTATCATTGCCACTGTCGCAGGAGTCAAGATGAAGGTCCCTTCCACAGCTGGCTGGGGCCTACCTCTTCCCACTGCAGATGGGAGAAGCTTGATGTATGGATGGACGGACGTGCACTACGCTATGTCTGTGGAAAGAGAGGTAGTGGTAAATGACTACTGAGGTAGATATTATTAAAATCCGGTAGAATCAAAAGCACTTCGAATGTTAATTCCTGGCTCCTCACATCTTTGCGGCAAGGAAACGTAGGGTGTCACGGAACAGTCTATCGTTATGTTGAGCTCTGAAGTGGAAAAGCATTTTATAGATGATCAGGACGAAATGTTCAGAGCTTTGGCAGCAGCTTCCACACAGGGGGAGTGGAAGACGTTGAGGAAGTGGGAGAGTCCTTCATTTTATAACTAACAGCTGCAGGAAATGAAGTGGTTGCCCCAGTCATGCTCTTAGTTGGTGGCAGATCAAGGACTAGAACACAGCCTCTAACTCTTCAGTTAGCGTGGCCTCAATTTGATTCTGCCACCTTCCATTTTGAAAACCTTTGGCTTTATTTAGCTTTATTTTTTTTTTTTTCTTTAAAAGGTAGGGTCTGATTATGTAGCTCGGGCTGTGCCTGAGCTCACAGTCATCCTACCACCTCCCAAGTGTGCCACCATGCCTGGCAACTTTATTATTCCATGTATTATTTCTTGCAGTGCTGGAGACTGAACCTAGGGCTTTGTGCATGCTAGGCAAGGGTTCTGCCGTTGCACTCTACCCCTCACTCTATCTATTTAGTTTTAAAGGCTTTATTTTAATCTACAGTTTGCTTTAAGACTACCAAGTCACAGGCCAGAGGCAATACAGAGTGGCTTCTTGTTTTCAACCTTCAGCCTCAAGTGGGTCTCAGATCCAGCTACAGGGCCTGTGAATCTTAACAGACTGGAGCTAAAAAGTTAAGCTTCGATAACCTCAGATTTGCAGGCATTTCTGATAAAAGGACAGAAGGTCTTTAATACAACAGATGTTGCAAACTTTGTCTGGAAAGAGTAAGGTGGTCAATATTTTGGGTTCTGAAGGCTGTATCATCTCTGTTCTGAACACTTACTATTAAGGTTCTGGAACAAAAATAGTCATTGAGAAGTACATAATACGCAAATGAGCATGGCTGTGTGTTTTCTAAGGAAACAACTTTACTTAGAAAAACAGGCAGGACTGAGAATGGATTTGGCCCTGAGGCCAAAGTTTGCAATAAAGAATTTGGTCTTTGGCTTGCTATTGTTTGGCATAGTCCTTGTCTAAACAAAGGGATATTATATTATTCATCTTTGTAGATGGCATTGTATTGAGATTCTCAGCCAGTTGTAGCTACTCACTTTAAGAAGTAGAATTCCTTTCTTTTTTCAGTCAGAGACTCGACAAGATCAAAGTTCTAGAAAATTTAAGGCCTGGTGATGGCCTGTTCTCTGGTTTGCAGGCACATTTTCTGAGAAAGAGAGAGAAGAAGACAAGGAAGAGAGGGTAAGACAGAAGATCAGACAAAAACAGAAGAAAAAGAAAAATAGGAAGAGAGAAGGGAAATTCTCTTATGATCCTTCTGATCATGGTGTTGTTCCACCCATGAAGGTTCTCCTTTCATGACCTGCTCTAAACCTAACTACCCACTGAAGGCCCCATGGCTATGCCCCCTCACACTGAGGAGAAGAACTTCAACATGTGAATTTGGTTGCTTTTTTTTTTTTTTTTTTTTGTATTTTAGGGAAGGATCTATAGGGTGTTCAGGATCTCACTACTAGATTGGACTTGTAGTGATCTGTCTATTTACAGCCTCCCAAGAGCAGGGATTGCAGGCTTGCACCACCACACCCTGTCTCAATTGCTGTCTCAGCAAGCCCTGGGGGCAGGGCTGACATGGTAGACCTAGGGATCAAACTCCCAACCCTTGGGCCTGTTTGCAGGCACTTTAATCCCCTGAGCTATTTGGCTGGCCCTATCATATGGATTTGGGGCCAGGGAAGGGAGACACAGTCAGTCCATTGTACTGGAAGAGTAAGGCTAACCATGGTAACAGACTGCAAAATGAGGAAACTGAGGGCCAGAGAGTGGGACACAGGGGGAGGTTGGTATGCAGGACCTCTCCTCACTCTAAGGATTGCCCCCCCCCCCCCCCAGAGTGGGCCAGTCACAGCACCACCTTGTCTCACTGAATCCTCACCTGGGACAGATTTGCAGTATGCCAACCTGATACGTAAATACTGAGGGTAAATGCTGCCCTCAAATTTCTGGTGAGCAGCAGAGCTCTGCTGAGAATTCTAGTCCCACCCGTCACGCAGTACTCTTCTCCCTGTATGCACAGAGCAGCTTTTTCTTGGGGGGCGGGGGCATATTACTAATATTACTAATCTACCCATGCTTAACTCTTATGCACTTAGTAGATGCCCAACAAATGTTAGTTGAATGTTGAATAAGTATTTAATGGATGACAAGATTTTTTTTATTTGTACATTTTTATCTAAGGATCGTTTTAAAAGTAATTGGTCAGGGACCTGGCGATGTAGCTCAGAGGCAACATGCACTAGGACCTGGGTTTCATCCCTGGCGTTGCAAAAAGAAAAACAAAAAAACAAAAATAAACAGCAAAAATAAAAAAAGGAAAAGGCAACAACAAAAAAGAAACTGCTTATCCCTGTCTCAAAGCAGCTCAGGACCAGCTGTGAGTGATCAGACACAGGACTTCCCTTTTACTCTGCCTCATATCAGGAGTGTCTGTGGTGGCCATATGGGATCCAGCTTTCTTCTCCCACAGGTTGTCACTGAAGTGGGCGTGGCCACGGCAGTGGGCGTGGCCACCAGTGGTGGGCAGGGCCTTGGTTGTGGGTGGCACCAACCAGGACGGGAGGAGGTTGAAGAGACCAGCTCCTTACAGAGTTATGATCTCCACTCTGGTTGAGCAAAATAAGTCACTGGTGGAAACAGAAATGCACCACTTAGAAGGTCGGGAACATTTGGCCCCAAATCCATGCCAATAGCTGTTCTCTGATAAGCGCAGGGCCTTCAGGCTAAGACTATTTAGTTTGGTTGGTGACAGCAGAGTCTCCATCACCAAGGAGAAGTCACTTCCCTTCTCTGGGTTTCACTTTCCTTTTGGGCTGGGCTGGGCAGTCCCCAGTGCCCCTCTAGTTAGAGGAAGAGAGAGTAGCCAGTGACTCCCTGGGGACTGTCTGGGGAGGCTGAGGAGCAGTAAAATCATTTCAGATACAAATGTGACACTGATGGGCTTTCCCCTCGATGGGAGGCCACCGCGTGTGTGCAGCAACTGTAGGCGTCTTTGTGCCTGGACTTCTCCTTTTAGGGGGTTGGCAAACCTCAACTCCTCCTCAAAGAGGAATCTGAAAGAGCAGAAAAGGAATTGCACACAGGATAGGTTAGCGTAGCCCGGATGGAAAATGGTATGGCAGCTCCTCATATAGAACCACCATATGATTCCGAATCCCACTCTTGGGTATTTATATTTCCAGAGAAGATGAAATCAATATGCTGAAGAGACGTCTACACACCCATGCGCATTGCCGCGCTTCCCACAATAGCCAAGAAATGGAGACAACGTGAGGGTTGGTCAGCTGTGAATAAAGAACGTAAGATGTATGTTACGTGTGCAATGGAAGAGTAGCCAGCCATAAAAAGAATGGAATCCTGTCCTTCATGGAAACTTAGATGGACCCAAACATCACCATGTAAGTGAAATAAGCCAGACACGGAACGGCGAGCACTGCAAGACATTACTCACGTGTGGAGTCTGAACAAAGGCAGCTGGGGGCGAAGCTGAGGGCAGACTGGCGATAGCCCGTCTGGGGAGAGCGGTCGGGTTGAGGTGGGAAGGGGTCGGCGCTACGTTAGAGAGAGCTACCAGCAAGATGTTCCCATGTGCGATCGCGCGGCAGAGTAACTCTGGAGAGTGGCAATGTACTATACATCAAAGAGCTAGGACAAAGGACTTTGAGTTTTGCCATAAAGAAATGATAAATGTTTGGTAAGCAAAATATGTTTAACCTGACTTGAACATTGCTCAGTGTATACAGTGCACTGAAACGGGTAACCCACTAGCGTGCATAACTTTTATCAGTTAAGAAGAAGTTAATAAGTAAATAACAGAATGGGAATTTGGGTCGTGCCAAGATGCACAGCATTAGGATTTGATCAAAGGAAGTGAGCACAAGGGTTGTAAATTACTGATTTCACCCTTCCCTTTCCGGGGCCCTGCAGTGACAGATTTTGGGATGCGTGGAGTGGTTGGGCCTCCTTCCCACCAACAGTGTGTATACACGGGTATGAGGCTGACCGTCTTTGTGTTTGTTTTTATTTTTTGTCTGTGGCATAAGGATGTGGGATAATAATGTCACATGTGTATTCCATTTCAGAAAGTCTGATCTGGAAGTTCAGGGCTTGCTGTAAAAAAACTAGAACAGGAGCTGGCCAGATAGCTCAGTGGATTAAAACACCTGCGTAGGCATTGTATAATCTGCTTCCCAAAGCAGTGTAGGATAAATGTTAAAAAACAAGGATGATGAATTTGTATCCCACTCCACAATTTTAAAAAGTGCTTTGCCACATGGAATCTCATTTGAATCTCACCATACCCTGCACCATGGCAAATACTATTTTTTCTGTTTTAACCTGAGGAGGTGAGGTTGAAGGTGGAAGTTGAGGGGTCAAGGGTGTGCCCAGATTACACAGCTAAGAGGGGAGCTGAGGATCAACTTTAGCTCTAACTTGCAAATCTAAGCTTTGTCTGTAAATGACCAAGAACTTTAGGAGCTTCAACAATCGAGGGACAGTCCCTGCCTGTCCCCCTGCCAACTACTCTTGCTTCCTTCTTCCAATAGTTATTGCTTGAGCTTCTTTATATGCAACAGGCCTTTTTGCTAGGATCTGACATAAAATGTCTCCCAACCTTCAGAAAGTCATTATTTTCAGCTTGATGATCTTCCTCATCTGTGCAATGTTCTATGAAGTACTTTAGTAAACCTTCAGAGTAGAGAACAAAGATTTGTTCCTTCAATCAGAAGTTGAGTTCATCAAATCATTGACTTCCCCAAGCATTTCATTTAAAGTCAAGGGAGTATGTTATTCTGAGTACTGCCCCAGATCCTAGCCTTGAAAAAGATTCTGTATGATCACTTGGTCTGTCTGGCCTTTTGCCTTGGGCAGGTTGAGGATAGATTTTTCAGGAGAGATTTGTCCATCTTACTCTTCTGTGTTGTTGTCCTGGGTCTAAAACAACGAAAACTATGGTCACACAGGCTTTGCTGGTCAAGACTCCCATTCTGACTTAGTTGGTGGCTGATTCAGAATCTCTAAGCAGACTACAATCAAGAGTAAGCTTGAGGGCTGGGGAGGCAGCTCTGTGGCACAACGCCTGTCCAGCAAGTGCAAGGTCATGAGTTTGAACCCTGGTCCTGCCAAAAAAAAAAAAGAGTAAGCTTGGTTTGGAGGCATGTCAAGGCTGGGGTGAACCCACTTCCAAGCTCACTCACAGCTCTACAAAGGGCTGCTTGGAGATTCAGTTCCCCTCTGGTTATGGATGGAGACGTCAGCTCTGTGTGGATCTCTCCATGGGGCAGCCCACAACATGGGAAGGGATCTTTTCATAGCAAGGGAGCAAGAGAGATTGGTCAAGACAGAAGCCACAGCTCTGTGGCACTTCTCAGAAGTGAGATTCCATCACTGCTGTCACAGGATGGTGGACCACTAGGGACTACTGCTGAGGCTGCTGACCATGTAGGAACTGCTGCGCTTCTCAGCTGAGACAGAGAGCTCACGTAACTCTGTTAGGTTACATGATAGGTGAGAAAGGCATGGGGAGCAACACAGTCTGGTTTTTCACATCACTGCGATGCTATGCTGCCTCCCAGCTACAGTGAGGACACAGCCCCAAGACTCAGAGGACAAGGGATGGGTTGCACAACACAAGGCCTGTTCCCTGTTCCTCGCCACTGCTAGTACTGTGAAGCATGATTTAAGGGAAAGCTGGCATCTACTTACTTAACATGGTAAACACACGCAGATACAAATGATGTGCAAAAATATAGTGGAAGAGGATAACGAGAAATACACCTTTTTTCCCTGGCCCCTCACTTTCCCTCTTTAGTCTGGTACCAGTTTTTTGTGTGTCCAGCTGAAGATGGTCTACACATGTGCAGGCTTGTCAGAGTAGCCTGTTGTGTCTTTCTAAACACAAACATACAAACAAAGAGAAACTCACAGCATGTGAGAAAATAAGGACTCAGGTGGTGTTTATTGAAAATAAACAGAAATCCTATACATCAATAAGAGATGGATGACCCAACAAGCAAATGAACGAAAGAAGAAAGTTCAAGCATTGCTACATGTACCCAGAGACACAAAACCTCATGGATCATCAGAGAAATGTACAAAATGACAACGAAGTGTGATCATGACACACAGCATGGCATGCACCAGCTCTCTACCTCTGTGGTAAGATGCAAGGCATGACTGAAAGATAGTGAACTTTTCAATTAAAACATCCTCATTCCAGTAAAAGACACACTGGCAAGAGTGGTTGGATAAGTGTGTTCAAAGTGAGAGGAAATATTTTGAACATTTAGAGAGAGAATAATGGCATCGTAGATTTAAACATTCACTAGATTTTATGATCACTCTCATTGAACAACCATTTACAGTAATTTATGTCAAATAAAAACAGGGTGTGTCCTCAATCACCTTATTCATTGGATCTGGGACTATGCTCAGCCCCAGGCTCAAGATGACCATGAAAACAAAGTATTTTGAGCAAATTCAGGACACCAAACAGTGATAACAGCACCACAAAGGCGTTCACAAAAAAGAGCTTACAGAACTGCTTCAGAAAGTGGGAAGAATGTTGGGAAAAGAATGTTCAAAGAGGGAGGGGAGTATTTTGGGGTGGAATAATGGCCACA